>BPTQ01000009.1:118670559-118908290 GCA_019973895.1 Chrysanthemum seticuspe | reverse complement strand
TTGTTCTTTTGTACCTAAATTTGTCTGGGTTATTATACTATGAGTGTACTCCAGGATCGGTGTTACCGAACTCTAGTTAGTTTGTTTCTTGGTGATAGGATAATGACAAAATTAGGGTTAAGGTTTACTTAAAGTTGGGTTTAGTCTAGTTTTAGTTGGGTATAGGTTAAGGTATAGTCGTTAAGTCTTGGTAAGGTGGTAATTGTGACGTCAAACTGAAAATAACTGGTCTCCATTTTTGACGAATTTGAATTCTAACTCGAATGATTTTCGATATCTTTCGAAGTCATTCGAATAAACCTAACTTTAATTCGATGAACCTCGAACTCATATTCTGGTACTTTTTGACAAAAATATTGTCACCTGTATTTTTGTACTTGAATCTATTTTGAAACTTTAACTTTGCACTCAATCCTTCCAACTGGCAAAATAAGTTTTCCCGCCAAAAAACTCATCAATGGCCATTATCATCTCAAGTCATCCAATGGTCCCAAATGCAAGTGGGAAATGCTCAGGAGAGAGAGAGAAGACCTTTTGGATGTATAAATAAGAGAAGAGAAGCAAGGGAGAAGAGTAGTTCTTAGTTTTAAATTTCCTATATGTCGTTTTTAATATCAATGTTTTAGTTTAAGTTTAAAGTTGTAATTTCCTGTTTCTAAGTACTAAACTTAAGTTATTTATCATTGTAATCTACTTTCAAGCATCAATTTCAAAGTTTTATCTAAGTTCATGTTTTTATGTCCACTGTTATAAAAACAGTTTTTCATGGTCTTATACTCAAGCTCCAAGTAGCTTAATTTCAATCCAAATAAGCTTACTGAAGCTTTCTATAGCTTTTAGTAAGCTCAATCTTAAGTTTAAGCAGTTTTTACCTCTGGTCAATAAAAGTCAAACTGCAGTGTTAATGGTGGAATGGTTCTGAATTGCTGATATGGAATTGGATATGGGTTGATTTTGATCTGATTTGGGTTGAAATTCATTTGGAATTGGGATTAAAACAGTAATAGGATAGTGGTTCTTTGTTTGATTGATCTCAAGCCATTGTGGCTAGGACCTCATGTGAGTATCATATTATTGGGTCTGTTTAAATCCATGTTTTCTTGTTAGTAAGCTTTAATTCTGTTAACATTAGTATAATTTAGATTAATATCACTAGTATAATTGATGTTTTCATTTCTGTGCATGTTTTGAGTTTTTTCTTCATATCTGTCATAATAAGAGCAGTTGAGTTTTAGTGTTTAAGAATTGATAAGCTATCTTGATCTAGGTCTAATTTGGTCATCTGAATCTAGTGTAATGATTAGTCTAGCTTGGATTTGAGATTGGCTTTGCAAAACAGTGAATCAGTCTTATAAGTGGTGTTTGGATTTTATAGCAGATCTGAGATTAAGGGTAGTTCAGTGGTTAAAACTAGTTTCTTTAGTCTTACTTAGGTGTGATAGAGTCATTTTGGTCACTCATTTGCACCCTAGAATAGCCAAAGTCAAAATTGCATAAAATCTGTCCTTGTGATCAAATTTGCTTGAATCAGTTGGTCAAAATGAGTATTTAGGTTTATAATACATAGAGATAGTTTGCATTAGTTTCATTTCACCATAAAACATCATATTCAGTTCATAAAATTGAATCTAATCTCATTTAAGTCAAAGATATCAAAACTGTCAAAAGTCAAAATGTGAAAAACCAATTTTTACCCAACCTTGGTTGATTTTTCATGTATTCAATTCTGGTCATAAGCCTTTGATATTTTGGATTTAACAAGTTGAGCTGGTCTAGTTTATAAAAATGATTTTTGTTGAATTTTAGTAATTTTGTAAAAGCTCCAAACTAGCTTGTCAATTTGGGCTAAAGTGCCCTGTGCACTGACTCAGTTTTAACTGAGTGTGCACAGGTGTTGTGCAGAGCTTGTCACAAGCTCATTAGAGCTTATCTTGGTCTGAATTTTGGTTTTTAAGTAGCTAGCCAGGTCTTCTTGAGAGTCCAATATCTGGTTTCAATTTCCAGCTTATTGGGGAGCTTATTTTTAGGCTGCAACTTAGTAGGTAAAATCTGTTTTAGCACTTGAGTTCATTAATCACCAAATCTTTGTAGTTTGCATTTCAGTAGTATAGATTAGTTGAATTTAGTTCATTTCTAGTAGTTTTAGCTTATTATAGATTCTGTGATAAGTGGGAGCTCATTTGGTACCTTTAGCTTATTTTGAGTGCTTATTTATAAGCACTCTTCACTGCAGCTTCATATTCTCACACATAAGCCTTAGTTTTTATATTTTTCTTAGATTCAGAATATTAATTTAGACTTTTTCTGAATTTTTTATATTTTTCCAGCACTGTTTGATATTTTTCCTCATTTAAAACAGTTTTTAGGTATTTTTTAATTAGCTTTTAACACATTTAAATCAGAAAAACTTCAAAAAAATAAGTTTTCATTTTTCCTAGGTTAAGATAAATATAAAAAAGCAAAAAAATAATTTTTCTAGATTTTTCATAGTTTAATTTGTAATTTTTAGCCATTTAATTAGTTTTAAATAGTTTTTAATTCATAGAAAATAGAAAAATAATCAGAAAAATACAAAATTAGTTTTGAAAATTCTCTTTAGTTATTTTAGATTTTTCTAAGTCATAATTTCATTTTTTCTAGCTTTATTTCATATTTTCTTATATTTTAGGGTATTATTAAATAGGTAAAAATAGTTTTTAATTAATAATAATTAAATAAATAGTAATAAAAATAATTTTCTTTTTCTCAAAATTTTCTCTTATCATTAGGTTTGTAAAAATGTCATTTTTATATTTTTAGGACTAATATTGTTTCAGTTTCACATTTACTTTTGTACGTTACGTAGTTTTTAATTCAAATTTATAAAAGAAAAATCAAAAACATCAGATTTTAAAAATAGTGATAGCGTTTATTTAATATAATTTAGCTTTTTAATTTTCTTTCATTTTTCCTCTGTCATCCAGTATCAATCACAAACCTTTTCCCGTTCATTATCACCCGATCACTATACGTTTGATTATTCAGTGCACAGCTCGTTGGGACTTAACGACCTGGGGAAACACTAAACTCCTCTTGATCTTCATTGCATTGGTTTCTGAGCTGTTTGAAGTTTATTACGGTTGACCATTCACAAGTGGTTAGCTTGTGTGATAAAACTTGACGGTTTGGCATCGATCAAAATTTTGGCGCCGCTGCCGGGGAGCTGTGCTAATTATCTCACACTTAGCAGATTAGTGATTTGAATATTCACTCCTTGTTTATACCATCTATATCTATATATTTTCTTATAAAAAATCCAAAAACCCAAAAACATCTTAAAACGTATAAAACACAAAAATATTTTTTCTTTTGTTTATATATATATAAATGATAAAAATACAAAAAGATTTGTCGTTTTCTTTGTTTAATAATAACAACATAAAAAATTACCACCGCAAACCAAGGCAGTGTACTACCTAACTGGGGGTACGACCATAATAAGTTCCCGAACCAAAGATTAAAACTTGCCTTTGTGTCCTTGTGAGTGGTGTACCTTTTTCAAAGAAGCCATTCATCTTGTGATTATTGGTTTAAGTTCACTGTCGTTTTGCCTCGATATTGTTTTAATTGGATTTGTTGTTATATCTACTTTTCAAAACCATAAAACTCAAAAAGATTCTTCCTTCCCCATTTTTCATAATTCCCTTCCTTAACTCTGAGAGTCCTTAGAGTTAACTCTAGTGCATGCGCACTCGTTCTTCTAGATCATTGAGTCCCTTGCGTGATCTAGCAGAAATTCCTAGAAGACGTTCTCGTAGACGTGCTGCCCAAATAGTCGAACCCGAGATTCGTACTATTCCAAGCAACAATATGGCAGACGAACGAACTATGGCGGAAATGCTCCAGGCACCCACAGAGGGTTATGGAGATGCTATCGTTTTACCGGTAATTAATTCGGATCACTTTGAATTGAAGACACATTTGATCACACTTGTGTCTACGAATCAATTCCACGGGTTTGATCGAGAAGACCCGTATGCACACATCCGTTGGTTTAACAAGCTGACCTCAACGATCAATTTCAAAGATGTGCCACAAAAAGTGATCAAGTTGATGCTATTTCCATTCTCACTTGAGGGGACAACCCGGATTTGGCTGAAAAAAGAACCCCCTCGATCCATCGAAACTTGGGAGGATCTTGTTCAAAAGTTTGTCAATTATTTCTTTCCTCCATCAAAGACAACTAATCTTAAAAATGAAATTTCTGGATTTCGTCAAAATTTCGATGAAAACTTTGGAGAGGCATGGGAGAGATTCAAAGATCTCCTCAGGAAATGCCCCCATCATGAATTCACGGAGCTTTAACAAGTTAATATCTTTTATAATGGGTTGAACGGTAACGATCAAGATTCTTTGAACGCAGCCGCAGGTGGCAATATCTTGAATCGTAAGCCTAAAGATGTGATTGAGATTTGAGAGCAAAAATCAAAAGTTCCTATTTCTCGCAACAAAGTCAATATTCCGAACACTCCTGCTTCTTCATCCAGTAACTCTTCTGAGTTAGCCGCTCCGATAGCCGCTCTAACGGACGTCATCCGTTGTATGATGAAAGAGGTAAAGGAAATCAAAAGCGAAATTCATAAGCCGGAACCAATCAAAGCCGTAAACAAGGTGTGTGAAACTTGTAGTGGTCCACACGCGTATTATGATTGTCAAGCAACCGATGCTTCTTTTTACCAAGCTCCCGTAGCTTCTGTAAACCACAATCAATACCGACCACAAGCTGATCCTCACTACCGTGCACCTAGCGGTATGACACCACCTGGTTTTCCTCCTGTGCAAAACCATGGCAATCAAAATCGCTTTGTTCCGAATCAAGGACAAAACTTCAATAACTCTCAAAATTTCAATCAAAACCGGAACAATTTCAACCAACCATATCAAGCTCCAAATCAGCAAAGTTATCAACAACCTTCTCAAGCTCCCCTACCAAATGACTTCATGAAAATTACTGAGTCAAGCATACGTTCAATGCAAACTCAGATCAATAACATGAGAGTTGAGCTAAAAAAGGAAATTGATACCACAATGTCTCGGCAGACAAATGAGTTAAAGAATATGATGAGCAGTTTCATGAACATGAATATGAACAAAGCTTCATCATCTTCTGGAGGACTCCCAAGCAATACAGTTCCAAATCCAAATGCCGAGTTGAAAGCCGTCACCACTCGTAGTGGTAAGACACACAATGGACCTTCGACTCCAATGCCTCCTCCACCAGGAGCAATGAGTCAAGTTACCAAGGATACAACGGACAAGGTGCATTTCTCAAGCCCACGAAGTACCGCACACGTCCCACCTTCGGTAGTCCAAGCTTTAAGTCCGGAACCCGAAGTTCCGAAGACAAATTCTGAGCCTGAAATGACTTCCGTCCCGGCTCAAAAGTCTAGTCAGCTTCCTTACCCATCAAGAATGCATGATGAGAAGCTCAAAGACAAAACCAAAGAGCAAATGGAAATTTTTTTCCAAATTTTCAATGAACTGCACTTTGATATAAGCTTCGTTGATGCTCTCGTTCTAATGCCTAAATTTGCATCCACGCTTAAAGGCTTACTGAGCAACAAAGATAAGCTATCTGAGATGGCTAAAACCCCTCTCAATGAGCAATGCTCAGCGGTCCTTCTCAAGAAGCTTCCCAAAAAGCTTGTAGACCCCGGCAGATTTTTAATCCCGTGTGATTTCTTGGGGATGGTTCAATGCTCCGCCTTGGCTGATCTTGGCGCAAGCATTAACCTCATGCCACTCTCAGTATGGAAGAAACTGTCTCTTCCTAAACTTACATCCACTTGTATGACACTCGAGCTAGCGGACCGTACCATAACTCGTCCACTTGGGATAGCCGAGGATGTCGTGGTGAAAGTAGGAAAGTTTCACTTTCCTACTGACTTTGTTGTAGTAGACTTTGATGCCGATCCTAGAGTTCCCCTCATCTTAGGGAGAGCTTTCTTGAGAACGAGCCGTGCTCTAATTGATGTATTTGCTGAAGAGTTGACCATACGGGTTGACAACGAAGAACTCACGTTGAATATCAACCAAAACTCCAAACCTCTATCCAAACAGAGTGTTGCCACAATTGATCAAAAATCTGAAAGAATCAATGCAACACTCTCAAATTTCACGGTTAAGAGGAGTCACCAAAAACGTGCTGAGCTAAAAGCTTTGAAAATCAACCCTGGTTTAAACAAATGGTTTGAAAGTTGTACCAGGGAAGTCAAGAGTGTTCTTGATGATGATGATCTAGAATCGGAGACTTTATCGGAAGTGGTGGAAATTGCTAGCTCTAAGAGCACACCGCTTGTCCCACCTCCGGAATCAGTTTATCGTATCGAGTTTGTTAACTCTGTGGATGAAACCAAACTCTCTTCAGTTTCATCTGAATTGGATGATGATGTTTGTGGTCCAATGGGAGACATTCTTCCCATTGAAGAATTGCTCAAAAATGATCCATCATCTCCTAGTCTTATTATTTCCGACTCTTCCATCCCTTCTCTCACTCCGGATGAGGAAGATGACAACTTTTGGAATGAAGTCGATGCCTTTCTTAGTGATGAGTCAATTCCAACAGGAATTGATAATACTTACTTTGATTCGGAGGGGGACATCCTTTTTCTGAAAAATCTGTTGATTGAAGAACCGTTTCCAACCCTCCCTCCCGGACATCTTATTGACAATCACCATATAAGCTTCAAGTTTAAGCTTAAAAATGTCAAAAATGGTGATTTGCTTCTTTCTGATGAGGAATGGACATGCATTCTCATGCACATCTTTATTCCATTCTTCACAGATGGTGTGGTTGCTCTTTCCCTTTTCTCTTTCGGGAATGAGGACACCATCTTTGACCCCGGTATCATCCTTTATAGTTTCTACTATTAACAATACCGCGGTTGTATCTCGTCGGTGTGAAACTTTCTGATGTTCATATGTTTATTAACACTTTGAACGAAAGTCCGATCGAGATTGGTTTTCCACGTTACTTTCCCCATGAACTAATGAATGCGGGGATCGAGTCAAGCTAGCGACTCGGGAATCAAAAACAGTAGCACACCATATGGGTTTTCACCCATATTTCTGACTTCTTTCTACTTTCTACCACCCTAGTGTGGGGGAGTTACCCCCCGCTATTGTATATAAAGTTCTAAAAAAAAAAAAAAAAAAAAAAAAAAAAAAACATTTCAAATAATGGCCGTAGTATTTCCCTTTTACGTTCCCAGTTTCGGCATAACCGCCGGTACTTTGAATATTGAGGGCAATATTCATTTCTAGTGTGGGGGGGGGGGGATTCTCACGAATTTTATCATGTAATTATACCACCCAATTCCCTCATTTTTAGCCAAAATTTTTTTTTTGGAGTAAGTGTTTTGCACTTACTCAGCTTATGGTTATCAGTCCGCCAAGTCTAATAAACAAAAGGATTGGCTAATCCAGGAGCAAACGGCTCTTGGTAAAGATATATCAAATCCGTTGACGGCTTGCAATTTGCCCAAAATTGTATGGTGTTCAGCTCACCATATCTTTAATTAGTGAAGAGTTGGCTAGCCCGCAAGTTTATGGCTTTTGGTAAAGGCAGTGGAAAACCATACTTGGTAATCAGCTCACCAAAGATAGTATATATTATCTAAGAGTTGGCTAGTCCAGAAGCAAACGGCTTCTGGTAAAGACAAATCAAAACCGTTGAAAGCTGGTGGTTTGCTCAAAATCATTTGGTTATCAGTGTACCAAGGTTCTTACTTGAACTGAAACAATTGGCTACTCCAGAAGTAATGGCTTTTGGTGAAGAGATTCAAATCCATTAAGTTTTCTCAAAAGATTGCTAGGGACTAGCAATAGTTTAGTGTGGGGGATTGATGAGTGTGTAAATACTCATCATTTTTTTGTCAAATCTGAACTGCAAAACATTTAAAAAAGCTCAGAAATGCATCAAAATACTGAAAATATCTCAAAATTGCATTTTATATGTTTCAGATGCAAAATTTTTAAAATCAGATGAAAAATGAGCTAAGTTTGCATAATTGGCAGTTTCAGTCCCCCAAGTTTCAAAAATTGACAGAAATAGTCCCTGAGCACTTATTTTAAAAGAAAAGTCACCAAAGGTCATTTTGGAATCATAAATTGTCATAATTAGTCCTTTGGTGAAAAGTTCCAAAAGTTTTGAGAAATTACAGTTTTGATCCCTGGATTTTAAAAATGGTCATGTTTAGTCCTTGGAATTTCACAATTGGCAAAAATGGTCCTTAACTTATTTGAGATTTACAAATTTGTCCCTTGGAATAACTATGAAAATGTGGCAGTTTTGGTTCTTGGTTTTGAGGAATTGCAAAAATGGTCCTTGTTTAATATCGAACCCTTGAACCCTTCCCATGACTTGACCCCCTGCCATATACCACCTGTGACCCCCTGCCAAACCCACCTATGAGCCAGTCCAATATCACCTTTGACCCCTTTGCCTATTATTAATATCCAGTCAAACCTGGTCAATTCCCGCTCACGGGTTCCCTTCCCCCTCATCATCACCTGCCTGCAACTCCAACCCACACTCCATCATCATCACGCCCTATTCCTACCCTCCAAACACCCCAAGCCAAGAAACATTAAATGCTTTCCCCCCTTGCACTCAATCCTTCCAACTGGCAAAATAAGTTTTCCCGCCAAAAAACTCATCAATGGCCATTATCATCTCAAGTCATCCAATGGTCCCAAATGCAAGTGGGAAATGCTCAGGAGAGAGAGAGAAGACCTTTTGGATGTATAAATAAGAGAAGAGAAGCAAGGGAGAAGAGTAGTTCTTAGTTTTAAATTTCCTATATGTCGTTTTTAATATCAATGTTTTAGTTTAAGTTTAAAGTTGTAATTTCCTGTTTCTAAGTACTAAACTTAAGTTATTTTATCATTGTAATCTACTTTCAAGCATCAATTTCAAAGTTTTATCTAAGTTCATGTTTTTATGTCCACTGTTATAAAAACAGTTTTTCATGGTCTTATACTCAAGCTCCAAGTAGCTTAATTTCAATCCAAATAAGCTTACTGAAGCTTTCTATAGCTTTTAGTAAGCTCAATCTTAAGTTTAAGAAGTTTTTTTTTTTTTTTTTTTTTTTTTTTTAAGAATTCGAACAACATCTAAAGTCCCGTGTCATTCTTTGAATGACAGCACAAAGACCGTAGATATTATCGAACCGAGAGAAACATGACAAAATGACAATATTTTTTGAAGATTTTTCGAATTTTTCAAATTTTTATTTTTTTTTTTATTTTTATTATTTTTTTTTCGAATAGATATATATACAAGAGATAGATGAAGAAAGACCTTTACTCCTCGTCTTCCTCCTGAAGACGTTTGAGAGTTTCTGGTTGAAGGCTTTTCAAGCCAAGTCGTGGAAGAATAAACTCAAAACGTTCTCTTGGAAGAGCTTTGGTGAAGATGTCTGCTAACTGATATTCAGATCTCACAAAGTATAGTTCCACCACACCTTTTTCCACTTGTTCCCTGATGAAACGATGTCGAATGTCGATATGCTTTGCTCTTGAGTGTTGAACGTTGTTGCATGAGAGAGCAATAGCACTTTTATTATCACAGTACAGAGGGATTTTGTTGAATTCAAAGCCATAGTCAGATAATTGAGATCTCATCCATAAGATTTGAGCACAACAAGATGACATGGCTATGTATTCAGCCTCTGTAGAGGAAATAGAAGTACTCATTTGCTTCTTTGAAGACCAGCTCACAAGCTTATCACCCAAAAACTGAGCACCTCCTGACGTACTTCGACGTGTATCTTGACAACCTGCATGATCAGCATCTGCATAGGCCGTTAGTGACATACCGGTGTCCTTCGGGTACCAAAGACCCATATTGATGGTTCCTTGGAGATACCGAAAGACCCGTTTAACTGCTTCAAGGTGCTTTTTAGTAGGCTTAGCCTGGTATCTAGCACACATGCAAACAGCGAACAAGATGTCTGGTCTACTAGCAGTGAGATACATCAGGGATCCAATCATACTCCGATATTTCGTTTGGTCAATCATGATCCCTGAGAGGTCCTCATCAAGTTTGGTTCGGTCAATCATGGGGGTGTCAACAGGGTCACATGAATCAAATCCAAATTTCTTTAAAATCTTTGTTGCATATTTAGATTGATTTATGAAAATGCCTCCGGGACTTTGTGAAATTTGTAATCCCAAGAAAAATGACATTTGTCCCATCATTGACATTTGAAACTTTGAGCTCATTTCATTTGAAAAACGATCACATTCCATTGGGTCTGTCGAGGCAAAAATAATATCATCAACATAAATTTGAACATGAATTAAATGTTTGCCTGACTTCCTGGTGAACAATGTAGGATCAACTGCTCCTTTGATGAATCCGGTTGATAGAAGAAACTTTGACAGTGTATCATACCATGCCCTTGGAGCTTGCTTTAAACCGTAAAGAGCCTTCTTCAAACGATAAACGTGAGTAGGATGCTCTTGATTCACAAATCCTTCAGGTTGGCTGACGTAGACGACTTCTTTGAGATCTCCGTTCAGAAATGCCGTCTTTACATCCATCTGATAAACTACCATGTTCTTACTAGCAGCATTAGCCAGAAAGATTCTGATTGCCTCGATTCGAGCAACTGGAGCAAAAGATTCTTCAAAGTCTATACCCTCCTCTTGACGATATCCTTTAGCAACTAATCGAGCCTTGTTCTTCAACACATCACCATGCTCATCAAGTTTTACTTTGAAGATCCATTTTAGAGCTATAATCATAGCACAGTCTGGAGCAGGTACTAACTCCCATACATCAAGACGATCAAACTCATGAATTTCATCTTGCATGGCATTGAACCAGCTATCTTCATTCATGGCAGTTTTAACATCTTTTGGTTCGATCTTAGATAGTACGGAGTTGAAGAAGCACCATAAGGCATCGGTTGCGAGTTGTTTCCGGGTTGATACAGGACGAGAGGGATTTCCAATGATGTTGTCTAATGGATGATCGTGAGTCCATTTTCTGAGGTGTTCATGTGGCAGTTGTTGAGGAACTGAGGTAGCAGAGTCGATGTCTCCTGAAGAAGATGGTTCTGATGATGATTCAGGAGTAGCAAATATGTTTTCAAATGGAGCATCTTCAGGAGTCGCAAAGGGATTAACTTCATCATTGATGCCAGAAACATTTCCATGATGTACATTTGAAGAATGATGATTTGTTGATGAGACTGAAGGATCAGCAGCAGGTGCTTCTTGACTTAAAGATATTGAGACTGAAGGATTGACTTCATTCACTGGAATATGAGCATCCTCTGTTGTAGGGATCAGCACCTCATTAGTAATTGAATCATACAGTTCATCAAACATAGGATCAAACAATTTCTTTACATCATCTTCAGATGGAGGTACATATGGAGTTTCTTGAGAGGAGTTTGGAACAAGAGATGATCCAATGGGACTGTTTTGAAGTGCGGGTCCTGAGCTGGAGTGTCCAGGAGCCATTTGACCGGTCAGCTCATCAAACGTAACGTGAATTGTTTCCATGATATTTCGGGTTCTTTTGTTGTAGATTCGGTATCCCTTTTTGTTTGATGCATATCCTACAAATACTCCAATGTCAGCTTTGGCCCTAAGTTTGCCTAAGTCTTGACCCTCATTAGTTGGATAGCACAATGCACCAAACACACGAAGGAAAGATAGATTAGGTTTTCTGTTGTGGACAAGTTCATATGGAGTTTTTCCATGAATAGTGTGAATCAGGGAACGATTTTGTGTGTAGCATGCAGTGGCAATTGCTTCAGCCCAGAGAAACATTGGAACCTTTGAGTAGATCAGCATTGTTCTAGCAGCTTCAACAAGAGTACGATTTCGTCTTTCAACTACACCGTTCTGTTGAGGGGTTCGTGGAACACTTCTTTGATGGCTGATTCCAACGCTTTCATAGAATTCACTAAGTTGTTTGTTGACAAACTCAGTTCCATTGTCTGTTCTGATAATTCTGACAGTTTTGTTTAGTCGAACCTGCAGCTGTTTGATGAGTTTGATGATGATATCAGGAGTTTCATCCTTCGTCCTTAAGAACTTGACCCAGGTGAATCTAGAGTAATCATCAACCACAACTAACACATATTTCTTCCCAAAGATATTCTGCACCCTCATTGGTCCACATAAATCCATATGAATCATATGAAGAACTTCTGTGACAGAGTTAGTAGGTTTGGGTTTATGGGCATACTTCTTGCTTTTTCCCAATTGGCATGCTGAACAAAGATGATCCTTTTCATACTTTAGTCTAGGTAAACCTACAACTAAGTCATTTCTGGAAAGATCGTTGATGGTGCCGAAGTTCAAGTGATTGAGACGACGATGCCATAACCATGACTTTGTTTTTGAAGCCTTAGATAACAAGCAGATTGGAGAGGCCCTCATCATGTCATCGATAGAGATGGTGTACAGGTTTGAGCCACGGGTTCCTTTCAACAGTTCCTTACCATTAAGATCTCTAACAAAGCAGGTATGTTTTCTGAAGGCTACTTCTAGATCAGAATCACAGAATTGAACAACAGAGAACAGATTATGACCTAAACCTTCCACATAATACACTCTAGAGATGACACTATCACCAACAACATAATCTCCATAACCCATAATAGCACCGAAATGATCATTACCAAATCTAACAGTCCCGATGAATTTGCTCACGAAGTTCATGAGCCGTGACCGGTCTCCAGTCATATGCTTGGAACAGCCTGAGTCCAGGTACCACAGAATGATTTGAACGATTTGCAGTTGAACACAGACAAGAATGGATAACTGGATAATTGGGATCCCCATGCAAGAATGGGTTCCATTTGGTTAGTTACAATGGTTGGAACACCCACATCAGAAATAGAAGCATTCATATCAGAAAGTGAGGCAATGGAATCGTTGTGAATAGATGTAGTACTAGTGTCAGTATTAGCCCTGTTCATAGTGTGATCACTTCTTAAGGGAATAGTTCTACCAGTAGGCATCCATTTTCTAGTGGGCATTATCTGATTAGTCTTAAGACCAACAGGTGTCCAATAAAAGCCGATTTTACTGAATGTTCTTCCTGTGGGTTTCCACTGTTTTCTAACTCTCTTTCGTTTTTGCCTTTTAGCCTTCTTAGCATGAATTTTAGCATTAATAATATTAACTGGACAATTAACATCATTAGGCAGAACAGTAACACCACATTCATGATTAGAAACAGAATTCAAGCAGACATCAGTACAAGGTTTGCAAATAGTATCAGAATACGAATTAATTACAGTACGCCTATGGCTAATACTAGAATCAACACGATTCGTTTTATTCGATTCAAACTTAAAGTTCCTAGATTGTTCTTGTACTCTTTTCCAGTGCACATTCTTAGCTTGCGAGGTCCTATCATTCCTTGTATTGTCTTGAGACTCTCCTGTAGAGGGAATGGGAACATTAGTTTGTTTTACTACTCTTTGCACCACCTGTTTAGATGTGCTGGGATCTGAACTACATGCAGGTGCACTACGGTTCACATTCTTAACACTAGAGGTACTGAGATTTGTACTCCTAGAAGGCACACTTGAGTTCTCTTTCTTAGCATTGACAGATCTAGAATCTGAACCCCTTAAAGGCACACTACAGTTCATATTCAAAACATTGGGAATCGAGTGCATATCATGCTTGGCCTTAGGCATCGAGCATGGAATCAAAGGATTAACTCTCTCACCTAATGACTTTGGGCATATTGTGATCAAGCATTCTAAGATTTCTTGAGATCGTTTGGCATATAGGCATGCATGTCCAATTGCATTATCATGAGGTTTCTCTAACTTATCCTCTTCAACAATCTCACGCAGACATTCTAGGCAATCCTTAAGGGATGAGAAGTATGTTTGAATAGCAAGTTTGTTGTTTCTTAGATGAGGAGGGACATATGTCACAGACAAAGCATATTTATTACAAGAGTGAACCTTTGATACACCATTTTCCCCATTGGTCATTGGCATTTTCCCTTTAACCTGACTCTTCAGATTCTCAATTTCTTTTTGCAATGAAGCTATTTGTTCGTTGTTATTGTTACGGGTGACTTTAATTGATTCAAATAACTCATTGAAATGACGTTTAACCTTTTCATTTTCTTCCAGAAAACTTTCGTTTTCCTTTTGTAAAGCATTTACTAGGTTTTGAAGATGAAACGTTTGAGAATTCTGAGAATCTAAAGGAGGAGGCATTTGGGAGCCTGTCATATTGTTTGTTTGACCCTTTAATTGAGAGATTTGGGCTTTCAACTTTCTGATCGTGTTGCACTGAGCTTGGATCTGTTCATCACGTTTGTTAATTTGAAAAACTGCATCAAACTCTGGAGCATCTGAAGATGTCTTGACATTTGAAGTTTTGACATTTTCTTTAAGATGTTGATATTTTAGTTGTAAATTAAAATGTTCAACTTCTAGTTTAGAAAAATGTTTAACGAAATTGTCGTGATCATCCAGTTCAATTTTCTCGTTTAGTTTAGAATTAGTTTGTTCAAGCTCAATGACACGATCATGGGAGACTTTCAGGGCCACAGATAGTTCATGAAATTTGGAAGCATTAATAGAGCAATTTGAAGCAGTGAAAAACACATCTTGAGCGACACATTCAGTAATAAGATTCTCATTTAATGTATGCAAGTTCTTTCTTTCAATCTCATTATATTTCAGTGCACGCTCATAGTCACTAACTTCAACAACCACTGCATCAAATTCCTTTTCCATACCCTTAATATCAGTTTCTACCCCCTTTTTAAGACTCTCAAAGTGATCTTTTAGAAGTTTAAAGAAGGGCATGACCTCAGTTAAATAACATTCTTTCATTTGTTCAAAACCCCTTTCTCCTTCAGTTATACCTGTGGGTGTGATCCTTTTCTTGCAAGTTTTCTCAAAATCAACAAATAGTTGAAATATAACGTATTGGCTAATTAATGTCTTGCTTTTAGTGGAAATTGTTCTAGGTACAAGATGCATTGGTGTATTAGGAGGATACACAGTCGCTCTAGGCATTTTCCTAAGGGGAGGGTTTGTTTCAACAATATTTTCCGCTTTCTGCTTATCTAAATCTTTTTTCCAGAAGACTTGTTCGGGAGTCAACAAAGTCTGAGGTTTAAACTTGTTCAAGGAAATCCAGTTTTCCTTCTTGTAATCATGAGGAGAGATGATTATGTTTTTCTCTTTGCATTTGGGATCATTTTGTTTCTTATTCATCTTTTCCCTAGTGATTTCATTTAATTTCTTATCTTCCTCAGTGCACTCAACGCAACTAGGTTTCTGCCTAGGCTTAAGGACTTCATTACCATCATAAAGCACCTTATGAGCATTTCTAGCCTTTTTAATTACCTCTGGATTTGGTTCCTCAACAAGGGGAATGCTATGCTTATCGCTTAAGACTCGATGTTTGGTGACCATGTGAGCAGTCTGAATGGTGTTTCCTTGTATGTACAACTTGTTTTCAAGTTTGTTTTTCAAAGTTTTCAGATTAGAAAAATCTCTCAAGAGTTTTGATTCCTTTGCATTAAATTCTTGCTTAAGCATTTTCACATTTTCTTGAAGTTCTTGTTTTTGCTTAGCTGTTTTAGAAAGTTTTTCTTGCAAGGAATGTAATTCTTGTTTCAATACTTCTTCTCTAAACTTACTTTTTCTAATTACTGTACTCACTTGGTCATCCATTTCCTGCTCACGAGTGGTCAACTCAAATTTTGCACGTTGTTCATAAATAGCAACACGTTCCTTATAGGCATTTAGTTCAGAAATTACGGAATCATCAGGAGCACATGCAGTGTATTCATCAAAGACATAGTCATTGTTGACTGCAGAAGATGCATCACTTGGTACAACTTCACTTTCACTTTGTTTCACGTATTGATCGTATGGGACAATATTGTTATTACCCATATTTTCAACATTTGATTCAATAGTTTCAGTTGGTTGTACTTTGTCATGCATCTGTTGCACATCAGCATCATCGTATAGTTTTAATACCTCTGAGATGAGTTTGTCCTTGGATGGGCCAGCTTGTGGTGAAGAAGAGACCTTGGGAGAGACCATTGGAGAAATGCTAGCCATAAAAATTGTGTGTGCAGTAGGTCCATCATCTACATCAGAGTCGTATGCATCACAGTCAGCGACTTGAAAGGCATTCTGATGATTGTGACCTATCTCTTGAATAGGCTGCTCATCCACATCTGCATCATAGGTCTTGGCATTGCCCTCAGCAAGAAACAGCAATTCCTCTTCATTCAAAGCAGCACCATTGTCCTGAGCTTGTGCCAGCAGCATTTTATCTCTGAAGTAATCAGCATTCTGTGGACGCTTTGGAGATGTGCAGTTCCTTGCAATGTGTCCCTCACCACCACAGTTATAGCATTTGATGGGCTTAGCTTGACCTTGGTTACCATTCCTTCCTCGATTCTGGTTGCCAACATAACCTCTCCCAGCTCCACCTCGTCCCTGATCATACTGTCTTTCCTGAACTGGTTGCACCACGATCCTTCCATCTTTAACAGTGGCTTGATTGTGTGGGTTAGATGCAGTTTTGAGGTTGTTGTTGGTTTGTGGGAGAGTATTCATGTTTTGACTAATGAGAAGAGCAAGTTGATTAATGAAGCTACCCACGTGAGCATCAGCATCAGCTTGTTTGTACATAGGATCAGGAATGAGTTTGTGATTACCATTACCCAAAGGAATGACTTGTGATGCTTTGGTTGTGATTCCGATGTTCGAGTAGAAAGCTGTAGAGTCATTAGACGAGCTGGTCTCTCCCTGGTTGGATTTAAACTGATTGAGAATCAATTTTTCAAACATAGCATGTCTCTCATTCTGAAGGAGGAAGGCATAGAGTTGCTCATAGTTTGTATTCTTCAGTCCTTTAGTGAGCTTCACAGCGGTAACAAACTTGTGCCATTCGGGATTCATGTTGTTCACAAATTTTGAGTTCAACTGAATGTTAGGCATAGTCATTCTGATGTTCCTCATGTCATTAACTAACTTATGAAATCTCACATAGTACTCATAGACATTCTCATCTGGTTTCATCTTGAAGTGCTCAAATTCGTCATAGAGTTGGGATTCTCTGTCTTCCATAGTTAATTCTGAACCTGAGAGAAGCATCTTTACATTGTCCCAAACTGCCTTAGCATCTGTGTTATGATTGATCAGCTTGTAGATGTCTTTAGGAAGACCTTGAAGAACAATGTTTGAAGCCCTGATGTCAGCATCGAATCTCTTTTTCTCCTTATCATCAAGCTCATCATACATCTTAGGTCTGTCCATTCCGTAAACATGAGTACCATCTTCATTAGTATCTAGTATGTCTCTAGTCGTCTCAACTCGATATGGTCCTTCATCAATGGATTTGAGAATGTTGACACCATTTTCCTTTCCAAGGCAATACAATCTGATTCGTTGAGCCCAAGAATCGTAGTCAGTTCTGTCAAGCATGGGTGGACGAGTATCTGAGCCAGCTGCTTGAACATCCTCGGCGACAGTGGAGATGATAGTAGGAACGTTGGTAGACATGTTAACAGATTATACGGGATTTTATAACTCTATGATTAAACCGGGAAATAGATTCTTTCACGGGATTTTACTAAATCAAGAGAAAACCATAAACAATCACTCAAGTCGCTAGAAGATAATGCCCTAAGTCGCTAGAAGATAATGCACTAAGTCGCTAGAAGATAGTGCACTAAGTCGCTAACACTTAATTCGCCAGACAGCTAAGTCGCTAGAGTCCCAAGTCGCTAGACAACAAGCAAGTCGCTAAGTAGTAACTCGCTAACCCTCAAGTCGCTAGCAAAATTTTGGCAGCAATTCGCTACACAAGTCGCTAGAGATACAAGTCGCTAAAGAGCAACTCGCTACAGACCAAGTCGCTACCACCAAGTCGCTACTCGTAGTGGAGAGTCCACTACTTGTACTTTAACTCGCTAGGTTTAACACTGTAACTCGCTACAATTTTGTGAAGCAAGTCGCTACGAAGAAGATTATCCGTGAGCTAAGTCGCTAGCTTGAAAAACCATATAAACATCACTTTTCAATCCAAAAACAACCCAACCAAGATGATTCAAGCTTACCAAATGAAACCCTAAACACTTGTGATGATTCTAAACATAAAAGTACCAAAAAAATTCAAACTTTAACACAAGAGATCAACCAAATGATGCAAAAACCACTAAACTTTTTCAAACTAAAAAACCACCTAAAAACCACTATAAATCCAAAGATGTGCAAGATATGATCTAACCATGGCTCTTGATACCAATTGTAAGATATAACTTTTCATATACACATCAAACCATAACACAAAGTAGCATATAGATGGAATTCTAGAGAGAGAAAGTTAGAGGTTTAGGGAACTTAGTGAGAGAAAGTGAAAGATATTATTATGAGCTCCAACTCTCTACCTTGGGAGGTAGAGAGTATTTATAGTCTTACATAAATCGCCACACATCGGGCTGTGGATCAGGCATACAATGGGTAAAGACCCGTCCGTCCTCCACGGTGTTACTTAACTAAATACTACTTAACTTAAGAATTACTACGACTACGAGCTTTCTAATGATTACATATACTTGAGGTGACCGACTCTTTAATACCGGGAATTTCTAATTCCTAACAAAATCTTTGTAGTTTGCATTTCAGTAGTATAGATTAGTTGAATTTAGTTCATTTCTAGTAGTTTTAGCTTATTATAGCTTCTGTGATAAGTGGGAGCTCATTTAGTACCTTTAGCTTATTTTGAGTGCTTATTTATAAGCACTCTTCACTGCAGCTTCATATTCTCACACATAAGCCTTAGTTTTTATATTTTTCTTAGATTCAGAATATTAATTTAGACTTTTCCTGAATTTTTCATATTTTTCCAGCACTGTTTGATATTTTTCCTCATTTAAACCAGTTTTTAGGTATTTTTAATTAGCTTTTAACACATTTAAATCAGAAAAACTTCAAAAAAATAAGTTTTCATTTTTCCTAGGTTAAGATAAATATAAAAAAGCAAAAAAATATTTTTTCCAGATTTTTCATAGTTTAATTTGTAATTTTTAGCCATTTAATTAGTTTTAAATAGTTTTTAATTCATAGAAAATAGAAAAATAATCAGAAAAATACAAAATTAGTTTTGAAAATTCTCTTTAGTTATTTTAGATTTTTCTAAGTCATAATTTCATTTTTCTAGCTTTATTTCATATTTTCTTATATTTTAGGGTATTATTAAATAGGTAAAAATAGTTTTTAATTAATAATAATGAAATAAATAGTAATAAAAATAATTTTCTTTTTCTCAAAATTTTCTCTTATCATTAGGTTTGTAAAAATGTCATTTTTATATTTTTAGGACTAATATTGTTTCAGTTTCACATTTTCTTTTGTACGTTACGTAGTTTTTAATTCAAATTTATAAAAGAAAAATCAAAAACATCAGATTTTAAAAATAGTGATAGCGTTTATTTAATATAATTTAGCTTTTTAATTTTCTTTCATTTTTCCTCTGTCATCCAGTATCAATCACAAACCTTTTCCCGTTCATTATCACCCGATCACTATACGTTTGATTATTCAGTGCACAGCTCGTTGGGACTTAACGACCTGGGGAAACACTAAACTCCTCTTGATCTTCATTGCATTGGTTTCTGAGCTATTTGAAGTTTATTACGGTTGACCATTCACAAGTGGTTAGCTTGTGTGATAAAACTTGACGGTTTGGCATCAATCAAGCCTTCGTTTAATTATTAAAACTTGGTTCTTACAATGTACGACTAGAAATCTTTATGATATAAGTTGGTTTACACGTTGTCGTTAAATCCTTTATGTATACGTTATTATAGGACTCACGTTTTAGACACTTGTTTCATTGTTTGAAGGCCTTTACTCTTGTTTTACTTGTCGATATAAGTGTACATATCTAAGGTCGAAAATCTCCAAATATGTGACAAATGAGTTTAGCTTTATAATTTATTTCCGGTATACATTACACGTTTTATTTTGTTGGCTTGTTTAAACTATCAAACGCACCCCCGAACAATCATGGACTGAGGTCCGGTGTCGACAGCAACAAGGCACCAGAATTGGGCCTAGGCCCGAAGTGAGGTTTGTACAAAATAAAAGGCTTTAGCCTATTGCTAACAAACACACTCTTATGGAAAAGCTATGGGTTGTGGCCCAACATAGCACAAGAAAATTTTGTTACAGGTTTGTTGTGTAATCATTTCACTAGTAGGTTCTTTACAAGTTTTTGGAGAGTATGATATATCCAACGAAATGCTAGAGTAGTTATCTTTGACACGGAGGTTCGACGTAAATGGTTTTGACTTCAAGATATAACTCGACTCTAGTATGACTTAGACTCGTGAAGCCGAGACTTCTCGACAAGAGCTTAGACTCACAAGCTCCGCGCTATCTTATCAAAACTGTTTTTGACTCTAGTGATTGTACCACAGTGAGGCTTTTCATGATATCAACCCAAGTCTTTCCTATCATTTAGAAATAAAAGAGGAGTACTAAACTCTTTTTGTCACAAGGCTCATGCGCAAGGCCTTCGTCACGTTAGTCTAAGTCATGACACCTACGTTGTGGTACTACCGCAACCTCGTCATGTATTCTAAAGTGAAGTAGACTTGTCGGTCAACACAAAGTTTACACACTATTACGCATTCGGTTTGACATGACCATGGTTTACTTGATTAACATATCAACACAAGTTTTCAAACAACATATAACAATAACGAGGGGGTGATTTCCTTAGCACAAATTTCGTATCAAACCAAGGTAAACAATACAAATGTCGACTGTGGATACCACGAGTCTCGAAGTGAATATACATTCAAATAAATCAACAATTTCACTTAAAGGTTTCTGGCAAAACTTAATAGCATAACGCCATGTGAACAACAAATATCGAACATCAAACTAAACAACTCTTCATTCAAGGTTTTAAATACAACAAATTTCATAAGAAGAGAAAAGTTGAACCTTATCAAAGTGGGGCGAAAACAACGAAGATGAGGGCTAACTCGAGAGCTCCACACAAACCAAACCTCCAAATCGAATCTGAGCAACAACCCAACAGTTTCACAACACCCTTAAGAACACTATTCTTTTGTGGTGGGTTTGAGATTTGATTTGTGTGTGCCCTAGTCTCTCGAGTTGCATAACAAGAAATTAAAAAGGGAGTCTTTGACCAAGCCTTTACACCTTGCATCTTTGTTTGAAGCAAAAAATAGTTTACTTCCAAAACCAAAGGAATCTCGGATATAAGCTCAAGATAGATTGGTGGAAGATTTATTTCTTTCTTGTGGTTAACTTGATCTTCCTTGGATTCCATTGAAGGGTAGCGGCGCACCAAGAGAGGCTTGGGGAAGCCAAACTTACATGAATATGGTATGAAAGAGGAAAGGTAGGATGGGTAAATATGTTGGGTTATCTTCTTTTGAAGATATTCGGCCTATGTGAGATCGAGATAGAGGATGAAGAAGATATCTCTCACTATTCCTTGGGAAGGGTTGTTATCTCTTTTTAGAGAGAGAGAGATGTAGGTGGAATATTTGGGGGATATGTGACGACAAAACGAAAAGAGGAGAGGGGGGGCGGATTTTCCAAGGGAAAGGGATAAAGTTTCATTTACTTATTTTTGTAAAATAGATTTTGTAAAGTTGTATATATATATAAGGTAGGTATACTTGTTACATATGGTAAGTAATTTAAATTGTATTGTATAGTTTTGGTGTCATGTGAAGATTATACTGTGACTAGAGCGTTAAGGTTTGATAATTTTTATAAGGTAGTATCTTATAGATAGTTTGGAAATATTATTATCTTGGTAATATTTTCCATTACGGGGGTTTTTCATTTGTTTTATTTGCCCTTATCATAGTGTCGGTACGCGTGCAGTGTCGGTCACTGGGGGAAAATGAGATAACCTCTCGTCTTACAATTTAAATCATAAGACAAAATGAAATATTCATAAAATGATATGAATGCAAAAGTGATGCAGTTATCTACTGTATGCGAGTTAACTACTCAAATGATCAGGCAAAGCTTATGCATGCTTAAAGACTAGATTTAGTAAATAAATTACTAATCATCAGTTAAATTTTTGTGGAAATTTACCGTGTGTCACACCTAAGGACTTCTACAGTATCTAGTGGATTATCCCTGGGTAGATCCCTCCGGTTCTGGCGGATCATGGGAACTAATACCTAACCTCACCATCCTTATAACTCCATGCATAAAGTAAAATGGTCGGTCTTTTGGTACAGTTCTTTCTTTCATAAAACCAATTGAAAAATCATTTGGAAAGGCAATCAAGGTACTTGTGATATAAAATCAAAGCATTTTGTACCTTAATAGTTTTGATAAAAAAGAAGTGCTCCCCCTCAACATGTGCATATGATTTTGAAATTGTTTAGAACATGGAGGCGAGAGTTCTTAGAAATAAATTCTTTGATCGCAATTTCTTTAGAAAAAAGCCATTTGATTTTCTTTGGTAAATTCTCCCCCTCAATATGTGCATAGGATATTTGAAATCATTTTATCACATAGAGGAAAGAGATTTTTTGAAATACAACCACGATTACCAAATATTTATAAACCATTTAACACACAATCAAGATACCTTATGAAAAAACATGGAGATCTTTGTACCTTGAAGATTTGAATTTGTTTTGAGATGCTCCCCCTTAATATATGCATCGAGATTCGAAAATATTTTAGCACATATTAGAGAGCAATATGCACTTTGAGACAAAAATGGTCATCTTTTAACATCTTTCATATTTATATCACATTTTCTCCCCCGATCAAAAATTTCAAATCCTTTGAGATTTTGGATCTCAAGTGATTTAAATATGTATGACACAAAACATTTGTTGGAGAAAAATGTGTCCGGTTTTATATGATCTGAAGTGGACAACACTGAAGTTCCCTTTTTAGACACAAAGGGAAACCACAATACATAACCTAACACTATTACATACATTATAGTTGTTCATAGATCATACACCACATTTTACACACATAAAAAGTACAAAACAGAAACTACTTCTGGAAGATGTCTTCATTCAGTTCTTTGAAGCAGCTTGTAGTGACCTTCACGAAGTCTACCACCCACGAAACTTTCAAGGCTGCGATAAATTTTGGGCTTAAGTCTTCTACCAATTGCAGCCACAAACTCTTCACACATCTTTAAATCTTGTTCCGACCAGAATTTTGTTTTGTTCCACGGCTTCATGTCAATTTTGATTTCCTTCACTCTTGAGTTCAATTCTTGTTCAACCATCCTGAGTGTACCATCACTGAACTTGTATAGCTCGCATAGTCTCATTAGCATTCTTCACCCGTATCTGTCGGTAAAGATGATGGCTCTAGGAGTGTCAATCACTTTATATTCGTGATGAAATTCATGTCCTGAGGCTTCCCATTTCGGACATGTAAGGTTGACGCGGGTCTGGTAGCTTTCCATTCCTAGCTGAAAATCCTCAACTCTTTTTTGAATGACCAAGCCTCTGATCCAGAGATTGACAGCAGCAGAGAGAGCTTTCTTCTCACGAACAGGTAGGTGATTAAGATGTCCTTGATGGTTTAAAAGATAGAGATCTTAAAAGTCATTTGGCAGCAGATGTTTGAAGTCATTTTCTTCTATCACATAATCTTTCATGTTTGCTCTTCGAAGAACAATCTTCTTCAGATAATCATAGCCATAGATTGGGAAGATTTCTATATTGACAACACTTAGAATCCTCAGCTTGGATCTAACAGCTTTGCCTCTTTTATCAGCTCCATGTCTTTCAATGTAGAATTTCTTCTTTTTGAACCACCAATGAGAAATGCCATATGAAGCCTCAATGTCATACACATGTTCTTTGTCAGACCAGAATTGATAAGGTACCATCTGCTCAAGACCCGGATCTGTGTAGGTAGCAGCTTTCATCTTTCAAATTGATAAAGCTGGTCTTCTTTTAGATGAACGAGCACATAGATAGTCCAGGTCATGGTTGAAGAAGAACTCAGACTGAATGGTTATTTGTCCAGGTTCACCACCGAGAGGAAGAGGCATGTTCACATTGAAACGGCTGATCTGCTCACTTACTTAATCACCCAGCATCTTATGACATTCTTCCATCTGGTATTGAAGCTGATTAGCATCTGAGTGAAAGACTGACAATTTCAAATGCTTGTCCTTCAAGATCCTTTAGAGTGATGGACGAGATTCCCTTCTGTTCACAAAACTACTTCATAAAGCTGCCCATATCTCCTGTGATGTGAAAAAGTAAGTCCTCAGCTGGGGCTTCATAGTTGGTAGTGATTGTTGAGGCCCAGTTGTTGTCAGGAGTCATAGTGTCAGACTCTGGGATGAACCATGAAGGTTCTGGAGTTTGAGGTCTCTCTTCAGTGAGCCAGCTTTGAGTCATGTCTTTATAGGGTGCAACTCTCGTAGTTTTAGAGCGTTCACCCGAAACGTATGCATCAAACCAATCATCTTCAGATGGCTTGGGGATATGCTTGGTGGATGCATCATCGTCATCGGATTCTGACTCTGCCATGACATACGATTCTTCATGAAACACTTGATCTTCAGGAATAGAAGAGAATGTGGGTGTGAACCTTGAATTGACCGTGGTCCAAGCTGCAGATTTCTTATGAGTTCCCTGATCTCCGGAAGGACTAGATTGATTGGAAGGTTTTGGTGGTGATGATGGTGGTTGTAGTGTAGGTGTAGAGGTTGTATTTGATGATCCACCAGCTCCAGAAGTTCCAGCTCCTCCAGTTGGAGGAGGTGGTGGTGGCTTGGGGCCTCCAGATGTATCCTTTGATTTCATCGGAACAGTCCTTCTTTTCTTCTTATCTTCCCTTTCTCGTACATCCTCTACAAACTGCTGATAATTATCAAGTCTCATCGATTCCTCGAGTGCTTCATATAATTTCTTATGTGTATCGTCCAGATGCTCTCCTGCTTCATAAATTCTTTCTGAGAGATCTGATCTTATGTCAGAGATTGGCAAGTCTTTAAATAGCTGAAGTAATGGAGCCTTCATTGCCCATTCAACCGCATCTTTAATATCAGCTTTTATTGCCTTTGTTAAAATCTCATTGAGGTTAATATTCTCCAGTTTTTTGACATGGCTATCAAGATTATTGACGGCGATAGGAAAATGCTTCTCAATAGTTGCAATACGTGTCATAGCCTCTTCGAGCAATTGCTCAGTAGTTTTGACTGGAGGAGGTGAAGCAGGAGGTGGTGAAGTAGGAGGAGTGATGGTTTCACTGATGGTGACAACATTTGATGGATCATTAGCGGGTTTGGGTTGTGGAAGTACGGTTTTATGAGACGGTGCTGACATAGGTGGGATGGTTGAAGTGTCTTGCTGTATGTCGATGGTAAACATGGATTCCACTTCCTCTTTCTCATTACCTTACTTAAGAGTCTCAGTGTCTGAGGGTTTGTTCATTTTAAAACTGATCACCGAAAGAGAAGTTTGTATCCAGATTCTTCAATAAGGATAGAGAATCAGTAGACAGGTTTGGTTCTTCCAAATGCCTGGCCTCATCAGATCTTGACTCAAGGTTCTCCTGTGAGTCTTTTCGCAACTCTTCATCAACATTTTGATCAGACTGGGTATCACTTGATGCAGGAGTTTCTTCTTTTGCTTCGGATACCTCCTTTTCCAATCCAGATTGTTCTTGAGCTGAAGATGATTCAACACTTCTTTTCTTCAGCTCAAATTGAGTGGTAGTTCTTGATGGTGAAGAGGAGAAGGTCAGAAGCATGTGAGCGGCTTGTTCGTCATCTACACCAGCAATCCCTTTCCCTTTGTCTTGTGTGATTGGAGTTGTATGGCGTGGCTCTGGTTCAGGTTCTCTTAACACGACACCTCCAACTGGTGCTCTCACATTCTGACTTTCTAGGCTTTGCTTGATTCCTAGTTGCAGTGCAACATCATCTTCATCAATCAAACCCGTATTACCCCTCGAAACCTCAGTTTCCTCAATGTTTCCCTTTTCCACTTCCTTCTTCTTTCTTTTCTGCTTCTGGGTTGTGGTGTCAGTAGGTTGTGACCTTTCACGTCTCCTTTTTGGAAGGGCAGCATATGAAGTCTTTGAGCCAGAATTAGACTTAGCAGTTTTGTGTTGTGGTGGAGTGGGAGAGACATCAACATTAACACTGGATCTGGAAGCCCTTTTCTTGTACAGTTTGAAGTGATCCGTCTTCTTAATATCATCAGTGAGAAGAATATCAGGAATTGGCAGTCCAAATATCTCTTTATTGACACCTCTAGCAATATATTTGAGGTTCCCGAGAACAAATTCATCCTTAGCATTATGTAGGGCTGATTCACTCCTAGGGTTGAAGTTATGAGTCTGTTGCAAGTACTAGATAACAAGCTTCGAAAATCTGATGCTAGGAATCACAAGTTTGTTTACTTTCTTTCGTCCCTGAGCTTTATTCTGAAAGTTTGTTCTATCGGAGATAAATGTGTTCATTGACAATGAGAATTCTTCCCAGATACGTTCCGAGACATTAACATTCACCCCATTGACGATACCCCATAGGATTTGCAAGATGGGAATCCTCACTTTTTCAAACCCTGATGTTCTGCCTGATAAGCATAAGTTGAGAACTGTTGTCATTGCTCTCCAGGGTTGATACATGTGTCCGGTGATGATGTCAGAAGCCCTTGATATGCCAACTTGATAACCCAAACCAATCAGAAAGACTAATAGCTCTTCCGCACTAGGTGGAGGTTCAGATCGTATGGTGGGGTTACAGGGTGTGATTCCTAGGGCCTTGCAGAGAATGTCAGAATTGATCACAAATTCCTTATCATCCAGCTTGCAGGTATATTGAGCTGTGATTTTGTCTCATTCAACGGTGTTCCAGAATTGTTGTAGGTAAATGGTGGGAATTGTGCATTGCTTGGTTAGGGCACTGAATAAATTTGTGTTTTTGAGGATATCAATTGACACTTTAAGTATTGGATTTTGTTGCAGCTTTTCCATATCTACATAACAGTTACTTTTTCCTATCTCTACCCATTTATCTTCAGGAAAGATTTCGTTGTCTGTAAGAACTTTGGGTGGAACAGAGGTAGTAAGGTTCTCAGATGAGGTTGTGTTTGCCATTGAAGATCTAAAGATACACACATACAACAGCAATGATTGAGAGCATGTTAGTTAAGATGTGGTTAGTTAAGCTCTATAGAATGCAATCTCATGACAAAGACACAACAAATAGCAAACTTGACAGAGTACCCATACACATATTGAAGTGCTTAGAAAATAGATTAAGTAGCATTAGCATTTTCAAAATAACAACTCCTTTTGTGAAAGTTATCGAGAGACAAGTTGTTTTTGAATCAAATTAGTTAATAACAAAGTTTCTATAAAATAATTTCATGAGACAAAATGCAATTAAGGAAATGTTATAACAGGTTGTTAAAACAATTTGTCATATCAAGTTGCTATAAGAGAAACCAGATACAACTTGCTTAAACAATAATGTTATAGCAAGTCGCTAAGGGCAAATTGTCAATACAAGTCGCTACAGGAAATCCTGAACCAAGTCGCTAGCATGAGATTATTATAGCAAGTCGCCTTAAGTAATTTAATAAAACAAGTCGCCACTGAAAATTGAACCAACAAGTCGCTATCAAAAATGACAAGGCCAAGTCGCTACATTCAAAGTTACTAAGTTGCTAACTTGTAAAGACAAGTCGCTATCAAAAATAACAAGGCCAAGTTGCTACGTGATTTACTAAGTTTCTAACTTGTACAGACAAGTCACTATCAACAGTAACAAAGCCAAGTCGCTACACATCAACTCACTAAATCGCTAACAAGAATGTAATCAGAAATAGCAACTCGCCATGATGAATCTATGCACCAACTCGCTACCAAGAACACTATCATAACAGGTAAGTCGCTATCAAGAACACAATTATATCATACGCATATCACCTCAATCCATTCATAATATGTGATCAATCTAAACACACAATCAAACCGCTACAAAGAACAAGTACAATTAATCCATAAACACTAACAATTTCAGAAACACAACCCAACTCGAACTTCCTACAACCATTACAACAAGTCGCTCACAAATTCTTTAATACATATAAATATGGAAAATTACATCTACCCTAGTGAATCCAAACAACCCTTAATCCATTAACCCATATATATCAAGTGTTTCATTCAACAAACCTAAACGAGGAAAGCAAGTGACGAGGATCAAGATCAGTGGAATCTGTTAAGGAAAATGAGTTAGGGGATGCATATAATCCTTATATTTAGAGACAAGAAAATGATTAACATAACCTTACCACATACAAATCGCTAGCAGAAATATGTAACAAGAGAAAACACAAGGAACACTTTTGAATTTTTTGAAATTATGAAAACTAAATGGTAAGTCGCTAGGGTATAGAAACAGATTTTTACAAGAATACCAAGTTCCCACTTTTAGTCCCTGTACTTGTGAGAATGTCTAGCAACTCGCTAGCAAAGTAAATTAACAAGTCGCTAAGACTTTACTTGCCAAGTCGCTAACCCACATTATACTTGCCAAGTCGCTAACTCTGTTAAAGGTAAGTTGCTATCTATCATTTCAAAAGCAATTCGCAATCTATTAATTCAAAAGCAAGTCGCTATCTATCATATTATGTATTATAGACACTATCAGTCCATGAACTTATCAGATTGCAAACTGACACAGATAACATATAAGATAAGCAAACTAACACAGAGGACACCATGAAACAAGACAAGACAAAGACATACATGTCCAACAACGGTGTAGAGAAAAACGAGATAACTTGTAAAATTCTCCCCCTCAATCAATGTCACCAATGAACATTGATTGAATTTAACCCACCCATTATAAAACAAGAGTATATCTTTTGTTCGAACTTCATCTATGATCCCGTGTCATTATTGAATGACATTTCTAGGACCGTAGATGTTATCGATAACAAGAGATGTATCTTTTATTAGATTGAGGGAAACGATTTAAAATATGAATTAAAAAAATGATTTTTGATATTAGTAAGGAAGATTTGAAAAAAAAAATGATTTTTTTTAAACTGATTTGTACACAGATTTATAAGAGCGAGTCCTGATTCAAGTCGAATAGGAGTCAAAGTACGAGGTACATCAATTCTGGCAAGCTATAACTCCTGAGTGAGCAATATTCATTTCTGATGGAAACCAAGTCATGATGTTCCTGATTGAATTGAGCATTGTACCTGAAAAAGACTGAGGACACATTGCACTAGAAGCACATGTAGTATTGCAAATAGATGAGTTAGTGACATGAGTAATCTCACTATTGGATGTTGCACAGTTTGATCTATGCGTGTCATTAATAGAGATCCCTTTAGGTTCAATATTCTGGAAGAGTTTTCCTGTGGGCATCCACTTAAGGCAAGATCTAGGTATGTAAGTCCGTTTGGATCCTGTAAACTTAAATAATCTGCCAGTGGGAATCCGTTTGAAACAACTGCTAGTAGATTTGGATGTAGACACTTCCTTCTTTTGAATATCGGTCCTTTTGTAATTAGTTGGTTTCTTAGGGGATTGATCAGCCATTTGATGCTTCTTATGAGAACTAGATGAGCTCCTAGTATTCCTGATCTTAGAACTTTGAACATTAACCTGGGGTTTGTTATTCATCATATCGGAATGAAGTAGTGAAGTGACTGGTTTTGTCAAAACAGTATTCGCATCAACTTGGGAGGCAAGACTAGATTTCGATGGTTTAAATCTTTCAGTTCTAAAAGCATTGGGCTGCCTAACTACATTATGTTTTGAGTTGTTCTGAACAGTTGGATTTCCCAAGGTTGATGGTTTTGCAAACTTAGTGTTCACCCTATTTCCAATAGATTTCCTAAGCTCATTTTTTAAGGCAACAATAGTGAAGCTCTTATCCTGAATTTGGGCTTTGAGGGCATCAATATCAGCCAAAAAGGAATTAGTTTGATCTATCAACTTGGAATTGTTCTCTAATAAGTTCTTTCTTAAGGACTCATTTTCCCTCAATAGGTTGGACACACATTGAGCCAATTCATCATTCCTAGATTTAAGTGTATCACTCACTTCATGGTTAGGATTGTTCATCCCAATATTACATTTCTTATGCAGATCTGTGAGTTCTGATTTCAGATTGCATATTGTTGAATCTTTGTCCTGAATCTGGGTTTTTAAGTGGTTAATTTCAAAAAATTCTCGAAATTCTGGGAATTGCGGATTTATGCTGGTATTTGTAGTAAGAAAACTTTCTTCTCTTTGTTGTATTGCAATTTCCAAGGAAATACAATGTTTTTCAAGAATTGTGTATTTGTTTGAAAGTTCATCATAAACCCCTTTTTCAACCATGTCATTTGTTTTGAAGGTTTTAGATTCAGGTTTAACCAAGAAACATTTATCAATATCGTGATCAGAGTTAGGATAAAAATGATCAGGCACATTAGTGGATGCATTATGTTGATCAGTTAAGGGTACCTCATTACATAACTCCGGATCATTTGCTGGGATGGCATCAGTATTCTCCTCATGCATACCAGGAGGTACTGAAATGCAATCTGATTCAAGCTTTTCTGACTCTGACTCTGAGCCTTTGTATTCAGTACAGTTGGTTTCATCATCCTTTGTTGTATCTGATATACTGCATTCAGCATCATCCATTCTTTCAACTGGTCCATTACCCGATTTAGCACAACTTTCATTTGATTTTATCTGACACCCATTCAACACATTCAACTGAACATTCTCTTGAGCAACTTCCCTAATGTACATTTCCACATTATCCATAAGTCGAATAAATGTGTTGATGTACTCATGAATTTCCATTCCAGTATGTTTCTTGAATGAAATTCCTATCACATGTTGATCAAAGTCTGCGAAATATTCCCCATTGATAAATGGCTGAAATTGGTTGTAGATTACTTGAAGTGCAGCATTCGAGTCTTCCATTAATACCTTCTTTTTGGTATTTGAAGCTTCAGTTGTTCTAAGTTCAACAACACAGTTCTTGTCAATGTGGATAAGTCCTGACGAAAGAGAGCACTGCATGTTCGATGCCTAGTTGTGGATAACAGATGTGTGAGGTGCTGATGAAGTAGTTGAAAGGACTCAATGTTGCATTCCATTTTCCTTGCATCATTTGTCAATACCAAGTGTGACTCATTAGATTTAGACTCAGATTGTGAAGTGTGTTGATCATAAATTGCTGAATCAATCAAGGTAGAACATTCAGAATAGCAACCGGTTTCATTGTTCTGTGAGGTATCATAAAGTTCAAGCACTTTGGAGATTAAAGGGTCAGTCATGTAAGACATTGTGTTGATGGATATTAGATATGAGTAACTTGCATCAATTTACCAAATTTCTATATAGACAAGTCGCTAACAAGACAACTCGCCAAGAACCATAACACCAAGTCGCTACGAATTAGAAGACAAGTCTTTAAGCACCAAGTCGCTAAGAATTATGACACCAAGTCGCTAAGCACCAAGTCGCTAGACACAGTTAAGTTGCTAAAGAACAACTGGCTAAGATCCAAGTCGCTAGTATCAAGTCGCTAACAATTTACACTACAACTCGCTAACAATTTCTGAAGCAAGTCGCTAACCTCACCAAGTCGCTAGCCGTAGTGGAGAATCCACTAACTTGTACTATTTGTCGGCTTGTTTCAATAGACAAGTCTCTAGGCTCAAGTCGCTAACAACTAACACTGTAACTCGCTAACTTTTACTGAAGCATGTGGCTACGATGAAAAAACACTACGAGACCCAAGTCGCTACCAAGAAAAACTTCAAAAACCCACTTTTCAATCCAAACCAAGCCCAACAACAGTGATTCAAGCTTTCCAAATCCAAACCCAAGCACTTACAATGATTCTAAACACAAAAGTACACACAAAATTCAAACTTTAACACAATAAATGATCCAAATGATGCAAAAACCGCTAAACTTTCTCAAACTCAAAAACCATCTAAAACCACTAGAAATCCAAGGATATGTAAGAGAGATGATCAAACCTTGGCTCTGATACCATTTGTAACATATTGGATTTCACAAACACACAATCAATCACAAATATGGCGTATGATTAGATGGTTTAGAGAGAGAAAGTGGGATATTCTAGAAAGAGAAACTCATGGAAGGTTAGATTCCAAGTGAACATCCAACCCTCTCCCTTGTGGGGAGAGGGCTATTTATACAAAACTACTACGCCCTCAGATGGGCTGTGGATCAGGCATACAATGGGTAAAGACCCGTCCTTCCTCCACGGTGTTGCACTAGACTAAACTATACTAATAACTGACAAACAACTAACATAATAAACGATATATCTACGAGCTAACTTAAGCTAGATTATACATGGGGTGACCGATGCTTCACAATATAATTTCCAATTCCTAACATATTCATAAGCAACATAATACTTTTATTTGAGGAACTCATATTTTTCAGTTTTCATTTTTTGAATTTTTTTTTCATTTTTCTCACTTCTTTTTTTTCACTTTTTTTTTTTGACTTTTGACTTTGACTTTTGATTTATTTTTGCATCATTCAAGCACTTTTACAATACTTTCACTTTGCAACATTATTCCGATTTTAAGAAAGTATGCTTTTCTAAAAATTTAAATAAAAAGATGAACTTGAGCTCTATATCAATTTTACTTAAAAACTTTTTGTTGTAACAAGACGATTTAAATGTTCAAAAGTTTGACAACGAGCACGTATTTTAGGTTCAATTAGTTAGCTTCTAGGAGAAAAAGCCATAGATTACTTATATAAGCTCTAAAGAGAACCAACTACTCCACGCTTAGCATTTTCATTTGCACAACTCGTAAAAACTTAGCCTAATTGTTAAGGGAGCAGCTAGATCAACACTCTAGCAGAGTCGGGATTCCCTTTGTTCTAACCTAATCAAGAATAAACTACTATTAACACCGAAGTATTAACACTTTATTTTTGTGCAAAGCACTTCTTTTTTATTCAAAATTTTTTAAAATTTTGGTCAAAACAGGGGTACTAGGGACTAAAGGGTACAAATGTGACAAAATTCGACGAAATTCCCCCACACTTAGAATTGAATATTGTCCTCAATATTCAAAGTCCCGGCCGAAGCCGATACTATCGAACGGAAAAAGGTAATACCACTAACCAAGTGTGTGGACGAAATCTGTCATTTTACACAAAAAGGATTTTTGAAAACATATCCCCAGATAAACGTTAGCAAAATGATCGGATATTGGGCGGCTAGATTGAAAACAGGCGCGTCAATCATCACGATCAAAGGGATTCTTGAAAACACGAGCAAACACACCAGAAGCAAACATTGTGGAGGTTTCCCCCCACACTTAGATGTTAGAAAAGAGAAAGAAATCAGAAACATGGGTGGACACCCATGGAATGCTACTGTTTTTGTTAACCGAGTCGCTAGCTTGACTCGACCCCGAATTCATTGGTTCGTGGGGAAGGTTTGGAGATCCGGGACAACCATGGATGGTACGTCCCCTCCAAAATAATGCTTCAACCTATGTCCATTCACCTTGAAGTTTGGCTCGTCGGTTTGAGATAACTCGACGGTGCCATATGGAAAAACTTTGGCAACGGTGAATGGACCAGTCCAACGGGTCTTAAGTTTCCCCGAGAAGACTTTCAATCTAGAATTGAAAAGAAGGACTCGGTCACCGACGTTGAAAACGCGGTTCTTGATCTTTGAGTCATGGATCTTCTTTGTCTTTTCCTTGTAAATCAACGAGTTCTCGTAGGCTTGATCACGGAGTTCATTTAATTCATTGAGTTGAACTTTCCGGTGATCACCCGTGGACTTAAGGTCAAAATTGGCATGCTTCAAGGCCCAATAGTCTTTGTGCTTGAGCTCGATCGGGAGATGACATGCCTTTCCGTACACAAGATTGTAAGGAGTACACCCGATGGGTGTTTTGTAAGCGGTACGGAAGGCCCAAAGTGCATCTTCAAGTTTGTCCGACCAAGAGGTACGGTTTTCACCTACGGTCCTCTCCAAGATTCTTTTCAAGCCACGATTCGAAACTTCCACTTGGCCACTAGTTTTTGGGTGATACGCGGTAGAAAGACGGTGAGTGACACCGTACTTAAGCATGACTTTTGCGAATTGGTCATTGCAAAAGTGCGTACCGCGATCACTAATGATGGCACGGGGAGTTCCGAAACGGGCAAAGAGAGACTTCAAGAATTTCACAACTGCTCGGGCGTCGTTGGTAGGGAGCACTTTCGCTTCCACCCATTTAGACAAGTAATCGACCGCCACGAGTATATACTTGTTCCCTCGAGAAGACGGGAATGACCCCATAAAGTCGATGCCCCAAACGTCAAAGATCTCGCACACTTGAATGGAATTTTGAGGCATTTCATCTCTTTTTGAGATGTTGCTATGACGTTGGCAGGAGTCGCAAGATTTGACGAGGTCATGGGCATCTTTGTAAATTGTGGGCCAATAGAAACTGGAGTCAAACACCTTTTTAGCGGTGTAGTTAGGGCCATGATGTCCCTCCGTGGGTCCATGGTGACAAGCCTTGAGAATTTCATCGGCTTCTTGGCCGTGAACACACCGTCGGATGACTTGATCCGCACAAACCTTAAACAAGTAGGGGTCGTCCCAGAAATAATGCTTAACATCTTTGAAAAACTTGTTCTTTTGTTGGGACGACATCCCTTTCACAACAAAGTTACCCGCATGATAGTTTGCAAAGTCGGCAAACCATGGGGTACTCGAATCTCCACGTTGAGATACCACATTAAGTGTCGAGAGGAAACGTTTCATTTATTTCCTTTTTCTCGAGCACACCTTGATGAGGATTTTCAAGACGGGACAAGTGATCAGCCGCAAGATTCTCAGCTCCCTTTTTATCACGGATAATGATATCAAATTCTTTTAGGAGGAGAATCCATCGGAGCAACCTCGGCTTTTCATCTTGCTTAGCAAAGAGATATTTGAGGGCCGAGTGACACGTATACACTATGCTTTTGGACAAGATCAAGTATGGCCGAAACTTCTCGAAAGCATACACTACTGCTAGTAATTCTTTCTCCGTCGTAGTGTAATGTGCTTGAGCTTCGGTCAACGTTTTGCTAGCATAGTGTATAGGCTGTAAATGTTTAGTCTTGCGTTGCCCCAATATTGCACCTATGGCGAAATCACTTGCATCGCACATAAGCTCAAATGGTAATTCCCAATCGGGGGCAACTAGAATTGGTGCTTTCGTGAGCTTCTTTTTAAGAGTTTGAAAAGCTTCAATGCACTCATTAGAGAAGATGAAAGGAGTATCCTTTTCAAGAAGTCGGGTCATAGGCCGGGATATCTTCAAAAAATCTTGAATGAAACGACGATAGAAACCGGCATGACCAAGGAAAATTCTAACTCCTTTGACGGTTGTGGGAGGAGGTAGTTTGGCAATTACATCTACTTTAGCCTTGTCAACCTCAATCCCGCTCTTAGAGATCTTATGGCCGAGGACAATGCCCTCTTTGACCATGAAATGACATTTCTCCCAATTTAGACAAAGATTCGTGTTTTCACAACGTTCAAGCATCTTGTCCAAATGGGAGAGACATGTTTGAAAAGAATTCCCAAAGACCGAAAAATCATCCATGAAGACTTCCATACTCTTTTCGATCATATCATGGAAAATTGCCATCATACACCTTTGGAATGTACCGGGCGCATTACACAAGCCGAAAGGCATGCGCCGGTAAGCAAATGTTCCATAAGGACACGTGAATGTGGTCTTTTCTTGATCTTGTGGGTCTATGGGAATCTGAAAGTAACCCGAGAAACCATCGAGAAAACAATAGTATTCATTTCCCGCTAATCTCTCAAGCATTTGGTCCATGAAGGGTAAAGGAAAGTGGTCTTTACGGGTGGCTTCATTTAACTTTCGATAGTCAATGCAAACATGACATCCCATAACCAATCGAGTAGGAATCAACTCTTTTTCATCATTTTCAACAACAGTAATGCCACCCTTTTTGGGGACACAATGAACAGGGCTCACCCAAGGACTATCCGAGATAGGGTAAATCAATCCGGCATCGAGAAGTTTTATGACTTCTTGCTTGATAACCTCATGGATTTTAGGATTCACTCTTCTTTGCCGCCGGTTTGAAGTCATCCTCCATTAGAATCTTGTGTGTACAAAATTCTGGGTTAATACCCTTGATGTCGGAAAGTTTCCAAGCGATGGCTCGCTTGTGTGACTTCAAAACTTTTATGAGAGCGGTTTTTTCATCCTCACTCAAGTCTTTAGCAATTATGACGGGTAACTTATCGTCCCCCTCCAAAAATGTGTATTCGAGATGAGGTGGTAAGTCCTTAAGTTCGACCTCAGGAGGATCATTAGATTTTTCAATTGTTTTATTTTCCTCTTTATGAAGTTCTTGAGGAGGTAGTGATGATGGATCATCATTGAGCAACTTCTCGAGGAGAAGAATGTCTCCCTCGATGTCAATTGGAGCGTGATCAATTTCCCATGAAACCGAATCACTAGACAAGTATGCTTCAATCTCTTCCAAAATAAAGTTACTTCCCTCAAACGGAGTGAGGGGAGGGGAAGAGAGAGCGACGATGGGATCAACCGAAGTGGGATTGCCACTCGAGAATCCAAGAATTTCTTGAGAATACTCCTCTGACACAATGTCAATGACATCAATTTTGTTGACGGAAGTGTCTTCATAATTGGGGGAGTATCTCGTAACTTGATCGAGATTAAAAGTAACGGCTTCCTTGTTTACCCTCAAAGTGATTTCCCCTTCATCAACATCGATCAATGCACGACCCGTTTTCAAGAAGCACCTCCCAAGGATGAGGGGTACTCGAGGATCGGCATCGAAGTCGACGACAACAAAGTTGGCGGGGAAATGAAACTTGCCTACTTTCACAAATACATCCTCGGCTATACCCAACGGACGAGAACTTGTGCGGTCCGCAAGCTCGAGGATCATACACGTAGCTGTAAGCGGGGGTAATGAAAGCTTCTTCCACATGGAGTGTGGCATTAAGTTAATGCTCGCACCAAGATCGGCCAAAGCGGAGCATTGAACTATGCCTTGAAAATCACACGGGATGAGAAATTTGCCAGGGTCTCCTAACTTTTCGGGAAGTTTTTAAGGATAACCGCCGAACAATTCTCGTTTAAGGAAGTTTTAGCCAATTCGGAAATCTTTTCTTTGTTATTCAACAAACTTTTGATTGTTGGACCGAACTTGGGCATTAGAAGAAGAGCATCCGCGAAACTAATCTCGAAGTGCAAATCTTGAAAGATTTGGATAAGCTTCTCCATTTGTTGATTAGTTTTATCACGGAGCCTCTGGTCACTAAGCCTTGAAGGATAAGGAAGTGAAGGCTTAGGAATGGTCATCGGAACAACGGGTTCCGGAATTGGAGGTAGGACAACCGAAGGTTGGACTTGTGTGGTACTTAGTGGGCTTGAGATATGCACCTTGTCCTTAGTCACCTCGGTTTCTCGTTCCACATCCCTCACGGGAGAGGGAGTAGGCATCGAGGGTCCATCATAAGTCTTACCACTACTAGTGGCAATAGCATTCAACTCTCCCTTCGGATTGGGAATGGTATTACTCGGGAGAGCTCCCGAAGGCGAATCTTGATTCTTTTGACTCATGGGACTAGCAAACATGCTCTCAATCTTGCTTTGAGATTGATCAAATTTTTTACTAGTAGCTCTAAGCTCAGATGTAAAATCATTTTTCAAGGCAGTTATCTGATTTTGCATAACCATCATCTTAGCCTCATTTGATTTGATATAATTAGCAATTTCGTTGGAGGCTTGAGGAGGTGGAGCTTGAACATGTTGTTGTGGAGGTTGGAATCGGTTTTGATTATGATTTCCCTGATTTTGAAATCCTTAATTTTGGAAACTCCGATTCTGATTATGATTAAACTAATTATTTCTGTTTTGCACATTTTGATTGTTCTGATTGTGATTAAACTCGGGTGGTCCGAGGTAATTGTTAGAACGATAGCTTAGAAGGCTACAGTCTCCCTGCGGTTGGTAAGAATTACCTCCCGAATTGTAGGAACCCGAAGCAGCATATACGCTCTCTTGAGTGAAGCCACCAGAGGCTGGGCACTCAAAATAAGGGTGTGGACCACCACAAGTCTCACAACTCTTGTTCACGACATTCACTTGTTGATTATTATTCATTTGACTCATTTTAAGCACAACGGCGGATATTTCTTCCATCTTTTTGGTGAGAGTGGTGTATTCCGAAGATGGAAGAGTGGTGGATCTCGTTGACTCGCCCCTCTCGGCTGAGGAATCCTAATAATTACGGTGGGCAGTCATGTTTTCAATGAGATCGTAGCACTCTTCGGGTCGCCTTTTCATAAAGGTACCATCGGCAGCAGCATTGATTGTGTCACGATGTTTCAATGTTAACCCGTTATAGAATGTATCTATGTGGGTGACAAGCAACATGTTATGGTTCGGACATCGATCAATCGAAATCTTATAGCGTTCTCATGCCTCGAATAAGGACTCATCGGGATGCTGCCTAAAGTTGCTGATTTCATTCCTCAGTTTCGTAACCATCGACGGTGGAAAGTATTTCGCCAAGAATTTGGAGATCATTTCATCAAAACTATGGATTGAGTTCTTGGGAAGACGATCAAACCATGCGGTGGCATGAAGCGTCAAGGAATATGGAAAGAGGTATAAGCGAAGCGCGTCATCGGTGACCCCATTTTGCTTCATACTTTGGGTGACGGTGAGAAATTTTTTGAGATGCTTGTTGGCATCGTCACCCGGTAATCCGTGAAATTGGCAAAAACTTTGGACTTGTTGAATCATGTGATGCTTAAGTCCAAAATCCGTGGCCTCGATGTTAACCGGGGCAATTGGACCACCCCGTCCATCCATCGTAGGTTGGCAAAGCTCCTCCATCGTTCGGAGATCGGGAGCTTGATTTTGTGGACCAGGAACTGGGACTTGAGGTCCGTTCCCTTGGTTTTGTGCCATTCTGATTTGTTCGACGGTACGTATCTCGGGTACGTTTGCTTGGTTACGGTTACGTCTACGAGCTTGCGAGCGAGTGCGCATGCACTTCCAAAAACAACACTTTCAATTAAAACAAGACCGAGGAAAAACACAGTGAACTTAAACCAATAATCCCACGTGAAATGATCACTTTTATAAGTAAAACGCACAAAGGAGCGGAGAAACAGAGGTCAGCGCGAAGCTTATTAAAACTCGTCTCTTTTCAGCCGCAATTTAATGTCAGGCAGTCCTTATACCCCTCACACAGTTTGTTAAACCGATAGAAGTATACCAAATCACGAGCGACACAAAGGCAAGTTTTGAATCTTTAGTTTGGGAACTTATAATGATAACACTCAAGTTGAGAAGTGTTATATTGATTGTGTGTTCTATTTTATTTAAAACAACAAGCAAAATCTTTTTGTGTTTTTAATCTTTTACATATATATACAAAGAAAAGAAAAATATTTTTGTATTTTTGTATTTTTATAAAAACAATAACTTCACGAGGAAGGTTCTTCAAGTCACTAATCGCAAAAACCACGATATTGTCGCAACACACCTCCCCGGCAGCGGCGTCAAAATTTGATTCGTTGTTTGTGAGTGTGGTGAAATAAACACAATATCAATATATCAAATTAACCATAAAACCCCGACAAATCAACCTTTTAGGAAAAGGGTTAACATGCCAAATCTTATGAGTGTGATAAAAGTGATACCGGAAAAGTGATTTCCCGGGTCGTGTCCCAACGAGGTGTGAATGGAAGGATTCGTTGAGTTTTGTGATTTATAACTTGAATTGGTTTTAATGATTTGTTGATTTGAATTACGTTTTCTACAAATTAATTAACGGGAAGGTAATTAAGGCAACGGAAACAAAGTAAACTACACGTTATCTACTACTAAGTCTAAGAAATGATAAAACGAAGCTAAACTAAGTCCTAGGGTGCTAAAACTAAAAAAACGTAAAAACCGGAAACCACCCGAGCCATAAACGTAAAAGTTTTGCAATTTAAGGGCTACGGGTGTGAAAACAATTTTCTTACGTTCTAATTGACTAAAAATAATTTTAGAAAAAAGCCGGGAATTTTTTCGACTTTCAAATTATTTTCTACGAATTAAAAACTATTTAACTCTAACTAATTAATTAAAAATACTAAACTAATTTTTGAGAAATTTGGAAAAATCACAAAAAGTACTTTGAATGATAAATATTCTATTAAAAATCTGAAAACAGTTGGTTACTATGGAAATAAGCTAACAAATAAGCTAAAATGGCTTAAAAATAAAAACTGCGTAAGCTTACTTAGGATTAAATAGTGCAATAAATGGACAAGACAAGTCCCAAGGGCAACTGGTTCAAGAGTGTTGTATTGTGTTGTTGACTGAGGAGACCAGGGTTCGAATCCCCTTGGTCTTTTTTTTTGAAAACTTTTTTTTTCTTTTCCCTTTTTTGGAACTTGTAAGTTTGGATTAAAATAAGGAACTTTCGTGAAAAACTTTTTGTTAAGAGGACTTTCAATAAGCTGTATGCACAGCTTATCACAACAGATTTTAAAACTTAACAAACTCCCTTTTAAACTTGAGATCACAATAAGCAGTCAACCAAACACCCTTTTAGCTAATCTAAGCATAACACAAAAAGGAAAAAAAATAGTGAACAAGCAAGGCCTTCTGACAATTAAGCTATCACAACCAACTGTTAAGCTAAAACAAAGCTGAGCAAAAGGGAAAGCAGTTGGCTTAAGCTATTGGGAATCCTAAGCTAAAAAATTAATGAGCTACCAATAAGCACTATAAGGCTCTAAACAAACTAACAATAATCTAAACTACACTAAGCTACCTAATGGTTCTAAAAAGCAAATTACCAGTACTGATAAGCAATAAATAAAGCAGAATGGTGACCTGTTGCAATTGGGTTGCTGCAAGTTGACAAACAGCATTGGGGATGCTTGTTTGAGCTTATTTCTAAGCTGAGATAAGGTCTTCCAAAGAAAACAAAAGCTACAACAACAAAGTTAGACCAGCAGAGATTCAAGAAAAACAAAGTTTGTTAACTTTAAACATCAACGAAGCTGAAAAATAAGCACAAGAACAGCAGCAAAACTGCTGTCTTGTGCAGTTTTAGAGAGACAGAAAAAACAATTTTTTTTTATTTCAAACCTTTTACAAAACTCATGTAACCATTTCCAAAATGCTTGTGACTAATCTAAAATCACTAAAGTGAGTTTGACTAAGTAAGTCAAACAGGCAAAAGATGGATTCATATCAGTTAACCTTTTTGACCCAAACACCATTTTTTAAAGCTTTTTCACTAAAAGCTGTTTTGAGAAAACTAAAAACTTGGATTTTTTTTTTTTTTTTTGAAGAGAACCAATAAACAACTCAACTAAAACTGTTTAAATGACTTCTTAAAATCTAAATAAGCAGTGAATATTAAAAAGAAAGCGGTAACAGATATGAAAAAGGAGTACTTTTCATTAACCAGAAAAATTACATTAGAAAAATAGAAAACTGATTTTTAAAACTAAGTAAAGGGTGCCTTATCAATGGCTACAATGAAGCTATTTATACTAAAAGCTAGGGGTCTTCATCCATTCTTTGTTGTGCTTCTTCTGTGAGATAAACAAGCGATGACCCAATCTTGTGCTTCTTCAAATTGATCCTAGCCATCCAACAATTAGGTACACAATTGGAGTAATCTGAGCCTTTGGATGGGTCCTTTGTAGCCAAGGATTGCCACAGTGGCATCCTGGAAAGGAGGGAAACTTGTGAGTGGGTTTGGGAATTGGGGGTGACTAGGTAATAGGGATTAAGGTGGTTTTGGGGTACGGTGATTTCTGGGTAAAGAGGAGAGACAAGGGTTGAGTGTTTTAGGTGATGGGAAAAGAGGATAAAAGCTTGGTTTTTCTGGGTAGCAGAGAAAGGAAGGAGGAGGGAAAAAGGGGGTCGTGGGTCTTTTTATTACTGATTGTCGAGGGGGTCAAAAATAGAGAGGGTTCAAAGGGAATAGGTGGGGGTTCAATTGGGGATGTGGCAGGGGTCAAGTGGAAGTTGGGGTTTATGAAAGGGTTTGTTAAAGAGTTTTGTAAAAAGGTTTTAAGATGGTTTTCCCAAACCCACTCTAAAAGAATGTGTCCGGGTCTTCAATTGATGAACGGCCGTAGAAAATCACATCCCGGAACCGGCTTCTCAGCACTTTTTTGATTTTGGCTCGATTTTGCTCGTTTTCGCTCTGTTTTCAATCCTTTTGTACCTGCAAGACATAAAACACACTCCGAGGATATTTTTGACATATTTTGATCATATTTGGGTGTTTTTGGTCGTTTTTGAGGTCTTAGGTGGGTAAAAACGATGAGTGAATAAGCACTCATCATGATATTTCATGCAATTTTCAGTTTCGAAGAAAAACGAAAACAAAAGATGAAAAAACGATTTTTTTTCCTTTTTTCGAAAGTATATCAAAGTACCCGTCTATAGAAAGATAATTAAATGCTCGTCGCGATGGTGTATTAATTTTTGCTTAACGATTAATGGTTTAAGAGATATTTAAATTATAAAAAATATGTGAAATAATAAAATGCTTTTAATCTCAGCCATTGATTTCTTTTTAGATGGATGGTGGAGATGAGTCATTTGGTATGTAAAAAAAGTTTGATATGTAAAATAACTCTCCTCTTTTTTTATATATATAAGACTAAAATACACCGTTGGTCCCTAAACTTGGCAAGACGCTTCGTTTTGGGACAAAACTCGGCCTTTTCATCGCCATAGGTCCAAACATTGGCCATTAAATGCCAGAATCATCCCTTGACCAGGATTGGGATAGTCAAACCTAATTTTCTGGATTTCCTTCGAGGGTATAATAGACCATTCATATTTTTGACCCAACCTAGTTAAAATGTAACCCAACGTTCAACCATATATGTATCGGCTACGACCAACAGTGAACCCTAAAATACAATCTACACACATTCTACCCAAAGCAAAATAAAAAAACAATAATGGCACAAAACGATAAGGGGAAGGCTTTGTTGAGTTCGTTGAGGAAAGCAGACTGCCCAAATGAAAAGGGTTTGGGTGTTAAGAAGGAGAAGGAAGAGGATGGCATCTTGTTATCAAAGTTTGTTGGGAATTAAGGTAATCTACTGATTCTGCCGAAGTGATTCTGCCGAAGAAGAAATGATTCTGCCGAAGAAGAAAGGATTCTGCCGAAGTTATACTTCAGCAGAAATATTAAAGCAGACATTGTGTTGCTGCTGAAAGTGGGAACCACGTAGGAAAGATAAAGCTCAGCATAGAGTAAAAGTCAGCGCCGTATTAAAGATAGGTTGGCGCCGTTTATGTAGAGCTCTCTCAGAATAAACACGATGATTAACAAAACAATATGATTAGTTGCATGCTTGTCTAGATGCATGCTTAGTCTATGTTAGTTTTAGGAGCGTAAATTGTCAACGCTCATTAGGGTTTCTTGCCTATATAAGAAACCATGATAGATTGTAATAGATAAGTTTTTCTCAAGTTTCTCAAGTCTTGTATTCTATCCGAAACATAGAGTTTCTATAATCAAAGATCCATAGAGGATCAAAAGTGTTCTTAGTTATTATAACTTGTATTTATTTTCCGCTACAATACCAAGTTGTAGAGATCTTCTATTAGTTTGCTTGTGATTACATAGGCAACACTAACGATCTTCGAGTGCTTAAGATCTATCAAGGTTTGTATGTTTCTATCAAGTGGTATCAGAGCCTCGGGAAAGTCTCTACGATACTAAGAACCATTCTCACCCCCATACAATCAAACATTCATTCACCATGCCTGGATCCGATAATGAAAATGAAGTCACCAACACAAACAACACCAACACCACTTCCATGCAACAGCTCAGTCTCACAAACAGCAATGGTAAATTTCCTTATTTAAAGAGGGAAGAGTATGAACTTTGGACTATGAAGATGGAAAACTGGATTTCCAATATTGATTGGAATCTGTGGGAGGTAGTAAAGAAAGGAAACAGTCTAAAGAAAATGATTCCTGACAGGGATGGGAAGTTTATCATGGCTCCACCAAAAACTGCTGAAGAAGTGCTGGCCATGCAGAGAGAGCATAAAGTGAAAACTATTCTGCTTCAAGCCATACCTGAAGATCATCTATGTGATTTTCACCATATGGATGATGCTAAAGACATATGGATGGCTCTCAAAGCAAGGTTCGGTGGAAATGAAGAATCAAAGAGAATGATGAAGTCCATGCTAAGACAACAGTTTCAGGACTTCAACATATCAGAAGAAGAAGGTATCCACAAGGGATACGACAGGTTCCATAGGATCTTGAGTCAGCTGAATCAGCTGAATGCTAAACCGGATAATGAAGATTGCAACTCAAAGTTCTTGCGGTCCTTGCCGCCATCATGGTTGCATGTTAGCATAGCACTCAAGGCTAAAGGAGGGTTGGACATGCTCAGTTTTGATGAGCTGTACAACAGACTCAGAACTCTTGAACCAGATGTCAGGACTCCCTACCGTACATCTTCTTCTAACCATGCAGCTTTTGTTGGGACATCTCATTCCAACATGATGGTACAAGCTCCTAGCTCCAACTATTTGCCATTGATCTGTGCAAAACAGTCAAGTCTAAACAGACTTAAAACTGCTCAGACACAAATGCAATGAAGTCCTGGAGAATATAATGAATTCCCGGGTCGTTTAGTCCCAAGGAGACTCAATGGTGTGTTAAACAAACTCAGAAGATAGAATGATCACTAAGGATAGTGATCTGTAAAGGTTATGATTAGAAATTACACTACTGATTGATTTGGAATAGAATTGGACACAAAATTGCAAAGCACAACAATCAGATGAGAAAAACGTAAACGTAAGTTTTAAAAACTACGTATACGCACAAAATAAAAAGTGAAAACTAAAAAGTAAAAGACCTAAAAATATAAAAATAACATTTTTGGAATCCTAAAAATAAAAGAAAATTATTAGAAAAAGAAAATTATTTTTAACACTATTTAATTAATTATTATTAATTAAAAACTATTTTAACTATTTAATAAATACTCTAAATTAGAAGAAAATACAAAATAAGGCTAGAAAAATAAACTTATGATTCTGAAAAATCTAAAATACTATAAAACTAATTTTAAAACAAAAAATATATTTTTCACACTTTTTATCTAATTATTATTAATTAATAACTATTTAAAATACACTTAAATACTAGAAAATAGAAAATAAACTTGGAAAAATAAAATTTTAACTTTGAAAAATCTAAAATATGATAAAACTAATTTTAAAACAGAAAAGATATTTTTTAGACTTTTTAATTATTTATTACTAATTATTTACTATTTTTAATTATTTAAAATTATAATAAATACTAAAAAGATAGAGAAAAATCTGAAACTTTTTCTAAAAATCCTATAAGATGACAGAAACCTAAGAAAAGTAGAAAAACAAGATTTGCTTATTAATAAGTTGAAAAGAAAAATTAAAAAGCTAAAAAATCTTAAATAAACGCTATCACTATTTTTATATTGATGTTTTTGTGATTTTTATTTTTGAAAACTACTTATATAACAATAATATGAAACTTTAATAAAGACAAAAAATTTATAAAACTCAAATAAGCTAATTTGATGGGTAAAAAGCCCAACAGTGGCTAAAAGAGCTTGTTTGGGTGAAATAAGCTCAAATAAGCTTGTACACTGAAACAGAAGCTAGATTAAGGTGAAAATAAGCTAAAACAACTATCTTGAAACTAAAAGACACAAACAATCCAAATGAAAAGCTTCTAAATAGCCAATAAGCACTTGACTGTTTTAGTGAAAAACAGAAAAGGGGACAAGATTTAAGCCCTTAGCAGCCCTAGTAAACAAACTCAAAAGTGAAAAATAAAACTTGACAACTCAAGAGGACTAGGTTGGCTTTCCAAAGAATCAGAGAACAAGAGATTTGAAGCACTAATAAGCTCTCTATGAGCTTATCAATTTGGACCCAAGTTCTGTGCACAGGACAGATTTGTGAAACAGGTACCCCACAAAAAGCAGTTGAAAAAGCACTCAAACAGCTGAGAAACTAAGAACTATCATTTTTGTATTTTTCTATACCAACTAGACTACAATACCTCCAGAGCTTATAATCTGAAACCTACTAATGAACCCACAGTGAAATTCCAAGTTTTATTCAAAAACGACCATTTGAGAATTTTGACTTTTTGAGAAAAACCAAAAATTGACCAAAATGGAATTTGAGTTGATCTAATTCACTGAATATGTTGTTTTAAGGTGAGATAAGACTAAATTAAGCAAGGTTAACAACTTTTGAACACAAAATGATGATCATGGATCTCAAAAACTTCAACAGTGACTGCAGATACAAGATTTGAAGAATTTTTGACTTTTTGCTGTCAAGGACTAGTTTTATGACTTGTATGAGTTGTTTGAACCAAGTTAAACAGGTTTCCAATAAGTCCAATGACCAAAGTACCTTGAAACACAATAAACCAAACACACCTTTATGTTGACTGTTTTGATGTTTTTCAAAGAAACTCACAATTTTAAACCTTAAACTTGATTACAGACCTTGTATTATCAAATATTAGCACTAAGAGAACACAAATCATCAACACTAATCAACTGAAACCAAGATTCTAGACCTAAGCTTGTTTGACTGTCAAATTGAGATTTTAAAGCAACTATGAATTTCAAAGATTAAGCTATTGATTTTAAGGTTTAAACTAACTTAACTATGACTAAATAACACTAAGAACAAGAAATTACAACAACTAACTAACCATAACAGTGAAATGCAAAATTACTTAAAAAGGCTTACAATTGTGATTCAGCTGAAATCCAAGAACCAAGACCAAGGACTACTCCCTATAGAACCCCCACAGGTTCACTAACCCAAGGCCATCCAAGATAAACCTTGCTCCAGCTTTTCTTGTACCTTTCAAGTGATTTTTGATTTTTGACTATTTTCTTGGTATTTTTGTGATTTTTTCTGTTTTTGAAACTAAACTGAATTTTAGAGTTGCTAAAAGCTTGCTTAAGCTTTCTTGGAGCTTAAATGACTTATTCTAGTCCATACAAACAACTGAAAACACCATTTGATTCAATTTGAGATTTTGCATAAATATGAGAAATTTCATAAACTGAAATACACTTTAACACTTGAATTAAAGTTTCACAGAGACTTTCTTATATCAATAGAACTTGAAATACAAAGTTTTTAGATAAAAACATACACTTGAAACTTAAAAATGCTAAAAACGACAATAAAAGCTTAAAATTACACTAGATATATGTTTTACAATGCATATCTCTCTCCTTTATAGGCTTTTCCACATTCCTTGATGTACTCTGAATCTTTCCCACCACACTAGAGCCATTGGATCACTCAAAATGATCATAACCGTCCAAGTTGCTTTTTGGCGCCAATTTTCCACTTAGCAGGTTTAAGCTTTAATGAAGTTTGGTTCAATCAATTAAGGTTTTTGTTGTTTAGAGGGTGAGGAGGGGACATAGTATGGGAGTGGGTTGAAAATGGAGTGGAAACCATGACTGGTTTTGAAGATATCAGTGTTTGTGAGAGGAGATGAATAGTACCTGGTATTTGGGCGGCTTTTCTTGGGTTTGACTTCGTTTGACCGTAGCTAATAACACATGGGGGGTCAAAAATGGATGTGGCTGGGGTCAGAATTAGTTGTGACCTGGGGCTCAAGGGCAAAGGGTCAAGGTTCAAGTCCAAGTGGGATGGGTTAAATATTGGATTGGGCTTGCTTGTTGTGTTTTGGGCTTGGATATATTTTAAAGGATATCCGTTTGGTTTAAGTGGTAAACAAGGACCAAAAATGTAATTTCACCAATCTTGAAGGACTGAACTTGAACTTTTTCCAATGCTCTCACAAGGACCAAACTTGACTAACTTTGATAAAACAAGGACCCTTTTTGCATAAAATCTATTTTTAAAGGTCCAAGGACTAAATTTGCAAATTTCCAAAGTTTGAGGACCTTTCTTGCCAATTGACCAAAGAATCATTCAAGGATCATTTTAAACAATTTAGAATACTTCAGGGACCTTGAATGATAAATTTCCACATTTTTGAATTCCAGGGACTAGATTTGACAACTTTTAAAACTTGGGGGACTAAAACTGCCAATTTTGCAAACTTGATACATTTTTCATCTGATTTTGATATTTTTGTATTTGAAACACATAAAACACTGATTTGTGATAATTTGATCATTTTGATGTGTTTCTGAGTGTTTTCAGATGATTTTGCAGTTTAGATTATGTAAAAATGATGAGTATTTGGAAACTCATCAATCCCCCACACTGAGATATTGCTAGTCCCTAGCAATGATTTGAGAAAACTTTGATGGATTTGAAAAACTCTTTACCAAAAGCCATCACTTCTGGAGTAGCCAATTGTTTTGATTCAAGTAAGAATCTTGGTACAACGATAACCAAATGATTTATTGGCAAATCATAAACCATATAACGGATTTGATGTGTCTTTACCAGAAGCCGTACCCTTCTGGACTAGCCAACTCTTAGATAAATTATCAGAATTATCTTTGGTGAGCTGAATACCAATTATGGATTTTCCACTGCCTTTACCACAAGCCATAACCTTGCGGGCTAGCCAACTCATTATCTTTTGAGGATGATGGGGAGCTGAAGAACCATACAATTTTGGGCAAATTGCAAGCCATACAAACGGATTTGAGAAATCTTTACCAAGAGCCGTTTGCTCCTGGATTAGCCAATCCTTTTGTCTTACAGACAAGGCGGATTGATAACCAAATGAGAAAGTGTAGAACACTTACTCCAAAAAAAAATTTTTTTTTTTTTTTTTTTTTTTTTTTTTTTTTTTTTAGAAAGATTGAGAATATACAACAGTGTGGGGAAACTCCCCCACACTTGGGTGGTAGAAAGGGGGTTAAGAAGACAGAATTATGGGTGAAAACCCATATGGTGCGTGCTAATGTTTTTGATTACCGAGTCATTAGCTTGACTCGATCCCCGCATTCATTGGTTCATGGGGAATGTTTGTAAATCCGGGACAACCACAGGGGGAATGTCCTCTCCAAAGTAATGCTTCACTCGATGACCATTCACTTTAAAATTAGGACCATCGGGTTGAGATAACTCAACGGTACCATAAGGATAAACCTTAGCGATAGTGAATGGGCCAGACCAGCGGGACTTGAGCTTTCCCGAGAAAATCTTCAATCTGGAATTGAAAAGAAGGACTCGATCACCAACGTTGAAAACGCGGTTCTTGATCTTGGAGTCATGAATCTTCTTTGTCTTTTGCTTGTAGATCAAAGAGTTCTCGTAAGCTTGATCACGAAGTTCATTTAGTTCATTCATTTGAACTTTTCTGTGATCACCGGCTGTCTGTATATCAAAGTTTGCATGCTTTAAGGCCCAGTATGCCTTGTGCTCTAACTCAATCGGAAGATGACATGCCTTTCCGTACACTAGCTTGTATGGAGTACACCCGATTGGTGTTTTGTAAGCTGTACGAAAAGCCCAGAGTGCGTCATCCAGTTTATCCGACCATGATGCACGATTCTCGCCTACTGTCCTTTCAAGAATCCTTTTAATACCACGGTTTGAAACTTCCACCTGCCCACTTGTTTGGGGGTGGTATGCAGTGGAGAGACGATGGGTAACACCATATTTTTGCATGACTCTTTCAAATTGGTCATTACAAAAATGTGTACCACGATCACTGATTATCGCTCTCGGAGTTCCAAACCTGGCAAACAGAGATTTCAAGAACTTCACAACTACTCGGGCATCATTGGTGGGTAAGGCTTTTGCTTCAACCCATTTTGACAGATAGTCAACAGCCACGAGTATGTACTTGTTACCACGAGAAGATGGAAACGGCCCCATAAAATCAATACCCCATATGTCAAATATCTCACAAACTTGAATGGCATTTTGTGGCATTTCATTCCTTTGAGATATATTACCATGACGCTGACAAGCGTCACAGGTTTTGACATAATCGTGGGCATCCTTATAGATTGTGGGCCAATAGAACCCGGAATCAAACACCTTTTTGGTGGTGTAGTTTGGACTATGATGGCCCCCGGTGGGTCCAGCATGGCAAGCTGTGAGAATGTCAATAGCTTCCTGTCCATAAACACACCGTCGGATGACTTGATCCGCACAGATTTTGAACAAGAAAGGGTCGTCCCAGAAATAATGTTTAACATCTTTGAAGAATTTGTTCTTCTGCTGGGTCGACATCCCTTTCACAATGAAGTTACCCGCATGGTAATTTGCGAAGTCAGCAAACCATGGGGTGGTAGAATTTCCACGAAAAGAAACCGCATTGAGTGTCTCGAGAGGAAATGTTTCATTTATTTCCTTTTTCTCGAAAACATCTTGGTGAGGGTTTTCTAATCTGGACAGATGATCAGCAGCTAGATTCTCGGCTCCTTTTTTATCACGTATAATGATATCAAATTCTTGGAGGAGGAGAATCCAACGAAGCAATCTCGGCTTTGCATCCCGTTTTGCAAAGAGATATTTAAGAGCCGAGTGATCCGTATACACCACGCATTTGGTCAAGATAAGATATGGCCGAAACTTCTCAAAAGCATACACCACGGCTAATAGCTCTTTTTCTGTGGTGGTGTAATGAGTTTGAGCCTCAGTCATAGTTTTGCTTGCGTAGTGAATAGGCTGAAAATGCTTATTTCTTCGTTGCCCTAGGACTGCACCGATAGCAAAATCACTTGCATCGCACATGAGCTCAAAAGGCAAGTCCCAGTCGGGAGCAACGAGAATGGGTGCTTCAGTAAGCTTTTTCTTCAATGTTTCAAAAGCTACGATGCACTCGGGTGAGAAGATAAAAGGAGCATCCTTTTCAAGAAGATGGGTCATGGGCCGGGCGATTTTGGAAAAATCTTGAATGAATCTACGATAGAAACCGGCATGACCCAAAAAACTCCTAATACCCTTGACGGTGGTAGGATGAGGTAATTTATCAATAACATCGACTTTTGCTCTATCTACCTCAATCCCGTTCTTAGAAATCTTATGGCCAAGGACTATGCCTTCTTTGACCATAAAGTGGCTTTTCTCCCAGTTTAGACAAAGATTGGTGTCTTCACACCTTTGAAGCATTTTATCTAAATGGGAGAGACATGATTGAAAAGAATCCCCAATGACCGAGAAGTCATCCATAAACACTTCCATTGTTTCCCCGATCATATCGTGGAATATGGCCATCATACATCGTTGGAACGTGCCAGGAGCATTACATAAGCCAAAAGGCATACGTTTGTAGGCAAAAGTCCCGTATGGGCAAGTGAATGTGGTCTTCTCTTGATCCTGTGGATCAATAGGGATCTGAAAGTAACCCGAGAAACCATCAAGGAAACAATAGTACTCATTCCCTGCTAATCTCTCAAGCATCTGGTCCATGAAGGGTAGAGGAAAATGGTCTTTACGGGTGGCGTCATTCAACTTACGATAGTCAATGCACACACGCCATCCCGTTACCAATCGAGTTGGAATTAACTCGTTATCTTCATTTGTGATAACAGTAATGCCACCCTTTTTCGGGACACAATGAATTGGGCTGACCCAAGGACTGTCTGAGATGGGGTAAATCAATCCTGCATCAAGGAGTTTGATAACCTCTTGTTTGATAACATCATGGATTTTTGGATTCACTCGTCTCTGATGTTGAACTGCGGGTTTAAAGTCATCCTCCATCAAGATTTTATGAGTACAGAACTCAGGGTTTATACCTTTGATGTCGGAGAGTTTCCAAGCAATTGCTTGCTTGTGTGACTTCAAGATTGTAATGAGAGCAGCTTTTTCATCTTTACTCAAATCTCGAGCAATAATGACGGGTAATTTATCATCACCTTCAAGGAATGCATACTCAAGATGAGGAGGTAAGTCCTTAAGCTCAACCTCAGGAAATTCATCAGTTTTCTCAACTGATTTGATTTCCTTGTTATGAAGTTTGATGGGAGGGAAAGGAAAAGAAGTATCCAGATTTGACACTTTCTCAAGAAGAATATCTCCCTCCAGATTAATCTCATTTTGATTAATCTCAACTGGGATTGAATCACTAGGATGAGGGGTTGATGATGGATCATCATTGAGCAACTTCTCAATAAGAAGTATGTCCCCCTCAATATCAATTGGAGCGTGATCAATTTCCCAAGGTACAGAATCACTAGCCAAGTATGCTTCAATCTCATCTAAGATGAAGTCGCTTCCCTCAAACGGAGTGAGAGAAGGAGTAGAATTGGCTATGATAGGCTGAGAAGATGTGGTGGAATCCCCACTCACAGAATTATGAGAATAACCAAGAACTTCTTGAGAGTACTCGTCAGAAGCAACATCAATGATATCTATTCGGTTAACCGATTCAGAATCATAATTTGCGGAGTACCTCGAAGTTTGGTCAAGGTTGAAGGTGACAGCTTCATTACCAACACGCAATGTGATTTCTTGCTCAAATACATCTATGAGAGCACGGCCCGTTCTCAGGAATCCTCAACCAACAATGAGAGGAACCCGATGATCGGCATCAAAATCAACAACCACGAAGTCAGCTGGGAAATGGAACTTTCCTACTTTCATAAATACGTCCTCGGCAATGCCAAGAGGACGGGATATGGAACGATCTGCAAGCTCGAGAGTCATGCATGTAGGAGTGAGTTCCGGAAGAGAAAGTTTCTTCCACACTGATTATGGCATAAGGTTTATGCTTGCACCAAGATCTGCTAGGGCAAAGCATTCAACCATCCCTGGGAATACGCAAGGTAAGAGAAATTTCCCAGGATCTCCAAGCTTTTCAGGAAGCTTCTTCAGAATAACTGCTGAGCAGTTCTCGTTAAGAGGAGTCTTAGCCATTTCAAACAGCTTTTCCTTATTGCTTAACATGTGTTTGAGAGTAGATGCAAACTTGGGCATCAGCATGATAGCATCCGCAAAGCTTATGTCAAAGTGTAACTCTTGGAAAATTTGGAAAAATTTATCCATTTGATGACTAGCTTTCTCGCGGAGCTTTTGCTCGTTCAAGCGTGATGGGTAAGGAATAGAAGATTTGGATTTCTGATTCTCAACAGGAGCTATAGGAGGTTCAAAAACAACTCCTTGATTAGACTGGGGTTTCTGGACAACTTGAGGTTGGACTACCGAAGGTAGGACGTGTGCGGTACTTCGTGGGCTAGAATAATGCACTTTGTCCTTTGGATCCTTGGTGACTTGACTCATTGGCACAGGTGGAGGTGGCATTGGAGTCGTAGGTCCATTGTGTTTTGGAGGTTCACTGTCCACTACCTTAGGGAGAGAAGAAGAAGAAGAGGTAGTAGGAACAGCAGGTCCAGTGTATGAAACTCCACTTCGGGTTGTGATCGCCTTGGCATCGCCCCTCGGGTTAGCGATCGTGTTGCTCGGTAAAGTACCTGAGCCCGAGGGTCGATCATTTAAAGACTTCTTCAGATCAGCAATCTGACTGACCAACAACCTGTTCATTTCATCTTGGGACTTCATGAACTGCTTCAGTAACTCATCAGATGATGGTCCTGGAGGAGTAATGACGGGAGGAGCTGGAGGGACAATTTGAGGTCGTATGTTTTGATTATGACCAAAATTCCCTTGATTAGGATTCATATTCCCATGAAATTGATTCCCTCGATTGAAATTGTTTTGATTGGGGTTTCCTTGATGATGGAAACCCTGATTGGGTCCAGGATAGAAATTACCTTGGTTTTGATAACCTTGGTTCATTCTTGGTTGGTTCTGATTCCGGTTCTGCATGTTGTGATTTGGATTGAAACCGGGTGGTGCCTGATTAGTGTTAGCACGGTAGTGTGGTTCATTTTGAGGACGGTATTGATTACCTCCTTGTTGTGAACTACCGGCTAGAGCATTTGCTTCAAAAGGACTACCATCGGTGGCAGTACAATTGTAGTAAGCGTGAGGACCACCACAAGTGACACAAACTTCAACTTTCTTCACTTCAGCATGTGTTGGTGGCTGAGTGAAGGAAACTTTCTTCTGGTTAGCAAGAACCAAAGCCTGAACAATGTCTGTGAGTTTATCAATCTTAGCATCGGTGCTAGATGTACTCACTGGGGATGAAGAAGAAGAAGGTCCAGCATTAGACTGATATGTCTTAGCTCTGAAAGGACGGACCTGAGATTTGTTCTCAATGATCTGCAAGGCCTCTTTGGTGGTCTTGCTCAGGAAATTACCTCCCGCGGAGGCATTCAAAGAGTCTTGATTTGCCTGATTGAGACCATTGTAGAAAGTATCCATTTGCATTAACTCGGTAAAACCGTGATGCGGACACTTGCGAAGCAACTCTTTGTAACGATCCCATGCCTCCCCAAATGATTCATCAAATCTCTGAGAAAATTTCATTATCTCATTCTTAAGACTTGTGGTTCGGGATGGAGGATAGAACTCGTTAACGAATTTGGTGACAAGATCTTCCCATGTCTCTATAGAACGAGGGGGTTGTTTCTCAAGCCAATTCCGGGCTTGTCCCTCTAGAGAAAATGGGAACAGAAGAAGCTTGATAGCTTCGGATGGGACATTCTTGTACTTGATGGTAGATGCTATCTTGTTAAACCATCGAATGTGTGCATGAGGATCATCCCGCTCAAAACCATAGAATTGGCTTTGGGTTACTAGATTGAGCAACCCGGTTTTGAGCTCGAAAGTGTCAGCCACGATGGCTGGAACAACAATGGCATCTCCGTAACCCTCGATGGGTGCTTGGAGAAGCTCATTCATGGGTTTGTCTTCTGCCATTTCGACAGGAGGTGGTGGTGGTAGACGTTCCTCAGTCACGGCTGAAGGAGCTGAACGTCCTCTACGTCTACGAGGAATGTTTCCAAGTTCAGAAAGTGGACTTGTAGAACTGGAAGAACGAGTGCGCATGCACTATGTATAAAAACCAATTTTCAAAACAAATGAGGCAAAACACAAGTGAACTTAACCAATAATCACAGATGAAATGGCTTCTTTGAAAAAGGTACACCAAATCACAAGTGACACAAAGGCAAGTTTTAAATCTGATGTTCGGGAACTTATTAATGGTCGCACCCCCAGTTAGGTAATGCACTGCCTTGATTTGCGGTGGTTGATTTTTATGTATTCAATTAAGTACCACTGAAAAGACGTAGGTTAGATTTGTGCAGATGGGTTTAAAAACTTTTGGACAATATTTTTGTTATCGTCCCGTTTAACCAAATCGTATCTCTTCAAGAATCACCTTAAAAGAGAATACAAAATAGAAAACGTTCCGATTGTTTTGTTGTTTTATATTTTTTTGGTGTTTTAACACTTTAGGAAAAGTGCTAATGAACTTTTTGATTTTCTTATAACTTTACAAAAAAAACTTTTTACAAACGGTGGGTATGTGCAACAATGGATCTGAAAATGGCTAAACACACGCTAAAGCCTCCCCGGCAGCGGCGCCAAAATTTTGATCTGTGCAAAACAGTCAAGTCTAAACAGACTTAAAACTGCTCAGACACAAATGCAATGAAATCCTGGAGAATATAATGAATTCCCGGGTCGTTTAGTCCCAAGGAGACTCAATGGTGTGTTAAACAAACTCAGAAGATAGAATGATCACTAAGGATAGTGATCTGTAAAGGTTATGATTAGAAATTACACTACTGATTGATTTGGAATAGAATTGGACACAAAATTGGAAAGCACAACAATCAGATGAGAAAAACGTAAACGTAAGTTGTAAAAACTACGTATACGCACAAAATAAAAAGTGAAAACTAAAAAGTAAAAGACCTAAAAATATAAAAATAACATTTTTGGAATCCTAAAAATAAAAGAAAATTATTAGAAAAAGAAAATTATTTTTAACACTATTTAATTAATTATTATTAATTAAAAACTATTTTAACTATTTAATAAATACTCTAAATTAGAAGAAAATACAAAATAAGGCTAGAAAAATAAACTTATGATTCTGAAAAATCTAAAATACTATAAAACTAATTTTAAAACTAAAAATATATTTTTCACACTTTTTATCTAATTATTATTAATTAATAACTATTTAAAATACACTTAAATACTAGAAAATAGAAAATAAACTTGGAAAAATAAAATTTTAACTTTGAAAAATCTAAAATATGATAAAACTAATTTTAAAACAGAAAAGATATTTTTTAGACTTTTTAATTATTTATTACTAATTATTTACTATTTTTAACTATTTAAAATTATAATAAATACTAAAAAGATAGAGAAAAATCTGAAACTTTTTCTAAAAATCCTATAAGATGACAGAAACCTAAGAAAAGTAGAAAAACAAGATTTGCTTATTAATAAGTTGAAAAGAAAAATTAAAAAGCTAAAAAATCTTAAATAAACGCTATCACTATTTTTATATTGATGTTTTTGTGATTTTTATTTTTGAAAACTACTTATATAACAATAATATGAAACTTTAATAAAGACAAAAAATTTATAAAACTCAAATAAGCTAATTTGATGGGTAAAAAGCCCAACAGTGGCTAAAAGAGCTTGTTTGGGTGAAATAAGCTCAAATAAGCTTGTACACTGAAACAGAAGCTAGATTAAGGTGAAAATAAGCTAAAACAACTATCTTGAAACTAAAAGACACAAACAATCCAAATGAAAAGCTTCTAAATAGCCAATAAGCACTTGACTGTTTTAGTGAAAAATAGAAAAGGGGACAAGATTTAAGCCCTTAGCAGCCCTAGTAAACAAACTCAAAAGTGAAAAATAAAACTTGACAACTCAAGAGGACCAGGTTGGCTTTCCAAAGAATCAGAGAACAAGAGATTTGAATCACTAATAAGCTCTCTATGAGCTTATCAATTTGGACCCAAGTTCTGTGCACAGGACAGATTTGTGAAACAGGTACCCCACAAAAAGCAGTTGAAAAAGCACTCAAACAGCTGAGAAACTAAGAACTATCATTTTTGTATTTTTCTATACCAACTAGACTACAATACCTCCAGAGCTTATAATCTGAAACCTACTAATGAACCCACAGTGAAATTCCAAGTTTTATTCAAAAACGACCATTTGAGAATTTTGACTTTTTGAGAAAAACCAAAAATTGACCAAAATGGAATTTGAGTTGATCTAATTCACTGAATATGTTGTTTTAAGGTGAGATAAGACTAAATTAAGCAAGGTTAACAACTTTTGAACACAAAATGATGATCATGGATCTCAAAAACTTCAACAGTGACTGCAGATACAAGATTTGAAGAATTTTTGACTTTTTGCTGTCAAGGACTAGTTTTATGACTTGTATGAGTTGTTTGAACCAAGTTAAACAGGTTTCCAATAAGTCCAATGACCAAAGTACCTTGAAACACAATAAACCAAACACACCTTTATGTTGACTGTTTTGATGTTTTTCAAAGAAACTCACAATTTTAAACCTTAAACTTGATTACAGACCTTGTATTATCAAATATTAGCACTAAGAGAACACAAATCATCAACACTAATCAACTGAAACCAAGATTCTAGACCTAAGCTTGTTTGACTGTCAAATTGAGATTTTAAAGCAACTATGAATTTCAAAGATTAAGCTATTGATTTTAAGGTTTAAACTAACTTAACTATGACTAAATAACACTAAGAACAAGAAATTACAACAACTAACTAACCATAACAGTGAAATGCAAAATTACTTAAAAAGGCTTACAATTGTGATTCAGCTGAAATCCAAGAACCAGGACCAAGGACTACTCCCTATAGAACCCCCACAGGTTCACTAACCCAAGGCCATCCAAGATAAACCTTGCTCCAGCTTTTCTTGTACCTTTCAAGTGATTTTTGATTTTTGACTATTTTCTTGGTATTTTTGTGATTTTTTCTGTTTTTGAAACTAAACTGAATTTTAGAGTTGCTAAAAGCTTGCTTAAGCTTTCTTGGAGCTTAAATGACTTATTCTAGTCCATACAAACAACTGAAAACACCATTTGATTCAATTTGAGATTTTGCATAAATATGAGAAATTTCATAAACTGAAATACACTTTAACACTTGAATTAAAGTTTCACAGAGACTTTCTTATATCAATAGAACTTGAAATACAAAGTTTTTAGATAAAAACATACACTTGAAACTTAAAAATGCTAAAAACGACAATAAAAGCTTAAAATTACACTAGATATATGTTTTACAATGCATATCTCTCTCCTTTATAGGCTTTTCCACATTCCTTGATGTACTCTGAATCTTTCCCACCACACTAGAGCCATTGGATCACTCAAAATGATCATAACCGTCCAAGTTGCTTTTTGGCGCCAATTTTCCACTTAGCAGGTTTAAGCTTTAATGAAGTTTGGTTCAATCAATTAAGGTTTTTGTTGTTTAGAGGGTGAGGAGGGGACATAGTATGGGAGTGGGTTGAAAATAGAGTGGAAACCATGACTGGTTTTGAAGATATCAGTGTTTGTGAGAGGAGATGAATAGTACCTGGTATTTGGGCGGCTTTTCTTGGGTTTGACTTCGTTTGACCGTAGCTAATAACACATGGGGGGTCAAAAATGGATGTGGCTGGGGTCAGAATTAGTTGTGACCTGGGGCTCAAGGGCAAAGGGTCAAGGTTCAAGTCCAAGTGGGATGGGTTAAATATTGGATTGGGCTTGCTTGTTGTGTTTTGGGCTTGGATATATTTTAAAGGATATCCGTTTGGTTTAAGTGGTAAACAAGGACCAAAAATGTAATTTCACCAATCTTGAAGGACTGAACTTGAACATTTTCCAATGCTCTCACAAGGACCAAACTTGACTAACTTTGATAAAACAAGGACCCTTTTTGCATAAAATCTATTTTTAAAGGTCCAAGGACTAAATTTGCAAATTTCCAAAGTTTGAGGACCTTTCTTGCCAATTGACCAAAGAATCATTCAAGGATCATTTTAAACAATTTAGAATACTTCAGGGACCTTGAATGATAAATTTCCACATTTTTGAATTCCAGGGACTAGATTTGACAACTTTTAAAACTTGGGGGACTAAAACTGCTAATTTTGCAAACTTGATACATTTTTCATCTGATTTTGATATTTTTGTATTTGAAACACATAAAACACTGATTTGTGATAATTTGATCATTTTGATGTGTTTCTGAGTGTTTTCAGATGATTTTGCAGTTTAGATTATGTAAAAATGATGAGTATTTGGAAACTCATCAGCCATCATCTCCTAGTTCCAACTACTTTCCAGCATCCTGCTCTCCCACTCCACCACATAACACTCGTCCCACTCCACAATCTTCACAACCTAAGACTAGTAGTGTGATGGAAGATATTCTTCATTCGTTTGTTGCTGACTATGATACTCAGCAGTATCTTGCATATGAAGACTTTGATCAGTTGGACCCTCTTGAAATGGAGGAAATGAAGCTGAAAATGCAGGTGGCATTGCTGTCAATGGACATCAAAAGGTTTGAAGAGAAGGCTGGAAGGAAGTTTGTTTTCAAGGGAAAGGAACCAGCTCGCTTTGATAGGAGGAAAGTCAAGTGCTTCACTTGTCATCAGATGGGGCATTTCTCAAGAGAATGCAAGGACAGAAAGAATGGAGATGGAGCCAAATATCTTTCATATCAGCAGAAACAGCAGGAAACTGGAGCTTCAGCAGCTCTCCTCACCATGGATGAACAGGTCAACTGGACTGCACATGAACCTGTTAATGAGGAAGCTCATGATACTGACAAGCTTGGACTGCTTGCAAGGTGCACTTCGGATGAAAGGCATGATCAGTTTGCCTTGATGGGACTATCTCAGGTACACAACTGTATATTTGGTTGTAGTCTAAGATACAATGAACTTAAAGAAGAATTTGATGCTATGAAACCTAAGTTTGATGCATGCTATATTGATAATGAAGCTCATAAACTTGCATTAAAAACTGTAGAAAGACAAAAAGTATGGTTTCAAAAGAATCAAATAGCTTATGAAGAAAAGATAAAGGTGTTACAGTTTGATCTAGAAGTTGCTAATAATTACCTAAAACTGTCTGAGAAAGCAAAGGATGAAGCTGTGTCTAAGAACCTAGAGCTTAAGGCAAAACTAGCTGAGGAAATTGCTAGGAATAATGAATGGCAAATGTCTGGTAAAAGCTTAAATAGAATTATCTATTCTAGTCAATCTCAGACATATCCTATAGGTTTGGGTTTTCAAAATTATGTTGGTCCGGAAGCTAAGTATGATAGACGTAAATCTACCCCAGCTGGCCTAGCTAATTATGTTAAAGAAGGTAATATGCATGCTGTCCCTGGTCCCATTAGAGGTGAGTTCATGCCCACAGACCTATCCATCACTGTTGACTTTGATGGATCACATCATCTATATGGCAAAAAGTCAAAAGACTTGCCAGACCCTGATACCTCATCTAATGACTTTGTCTCTTGCTCTGACAGTGACAATTCATCGGATCAAGGGTCTACTTCATATGAAAGCTGTGATTCAAATGAGAAGTCTGACCTTCCCAAGCCTGAACCAACACCCAAGCCTGCACCCCAGTCCACTTGTGAGCCCTCTAGGGAAGCTTCTGAGGAATCAACTTCCAAGACAGTTTCTCCTGAAGACTTATCTTTTAAATGTTTGAATAATCAGTCTGTTAAAAACAATTCCTTGAATGTATCTGTTTTAAGTACTTCTGCATGTAATCCAACATCTCCCTATTTGAATAAAACTTCTAAGAAGAAGACATGTTTTGTATGTGGAAGTAAATTTCATTTGATTAAGGATTGTGATTATTATGAACAAAGATTGGGTGCATGTGCTGCTCACCAGACACCTAGATCTAAGTGGACCAATGTTGCTAATATTCCACCTTATGTCCCTCAAGCAACAAAGACTGACTCTCATTGGAGAGGTTCAGTTACCAGACCTTATGTCCAACCAACTAACCCATACTTTAAACATGGTTATTGGCCTACATATGTTGACTCTATGTATGCTGGGATGGGATATGGGAGCACTGCTGTGAAGCCCTCAGCAGGTTGTTCTTGGACTAACAAGGGACCCAATTACCAATGGAGGACCAAGAACAATGGTGGATCCTCTAAATCTTCATGCCCTAAACCTGTGATCCACAAGGCAGGTTCAAGTCAGTAATGACTTGAACCTCCATCGAATTCTAACTGTTTGTATATATTTTGTTGTTGTTTGTAGGATCATCCCCTTAAGCATAAGAATATTGGTATTGTTGATAGTGGTTGTTCCAGAAGCATGTCTGGAAACAGGGATATGATGCACAATTTTGTTCCTATAGAAGGAGGAGGCAATGTGACTTTTGGAGGAAGTGATGGGAGTATTACAGGGAAAGGCACCATAAAGACACCTCATCTGGATTTTGAAAATGTGTACTTTGTTAAGGAACTTCAGCATTTCAACTTGTTCTCTGTTTCACAAATCTGTGACACTAAGAACAAAGTTCTCTTCACTGAGAATGAATGTCTTGTGCTGTCTAAAGACTTCAAACTCCCAGAAGAAACTCCAATTCTACTGAAAGTTCCTCGAACTCACAACTTATACACATTCAACCTTAATGAAGTTCAACCAGGTGGTGATCTCACTTGTTTGGTGGCTAAAGCATCTCTTGATGAGTCCACTAAATGGCATAGAAGAATGGCGCATGTGAATTTCAAGACCATTAACAAACTCTCTAAAATGGGTCTTGTTGAAGGTCTTCCCTCCAAAGTTTTCACAAATGATCACAATTGTGTCGCTTGCAACAAAGGAAAACAACACAGAGCTTCTTACAAAGTTATCAATGCTATGAGCATCATTACTGAACCTCTTCAGTTGCTTCACATGGATCTGTTTGGTCCAACTCAAGTCAGAAGCATTGATCATAAGTATTTCTGTTTGGTGATCACTGATGGCTATAGCAGATTTTGTTGGGTTTTCTTTCTCAGAACCAAAGATGAAACATCTCAAGTACTGACTGAATTCATCACTCTTGTTGAAAATCAGTTGAACAAAAAGGTTAAGGGTATTCGGTGTGATAATGGGACAGAGTTCAAAAATACTATTCTTATAGAACTCTGTGGGTCAAAAGGCATAAAAAGGGACTATAGTAATCCAAGAACCCCACAACAAAATGGGGTGGCTGAAAGAAAGAATAGGACCTTAATAGAGGCTGCTAGATCCATGCTTGCAGACTCTAAACTGCCAACTATGTTCTGGACGGAAGCTGTTGGCACTGCCTGCTATGTGCTAAACAGGGTGTCCATTACCAGACCACAACTCAAAACCCCATATGAACTTCTCTTTGGAAAGGTTCCTGTTATTCACTACCTAAAACCTTTTGGTTGTCAAGTGACCATTCTGAACACAAGTGATCCATTGGGAAAGTTTGATGAGAAGGCTGATGATGGTTATATTGTGGGTTATTCAGCTCATAGTAAGGCCTACAGGGTGTACAATTTGCAAGCCAAGAAGATAGAGGAGACGTTGAACCTGAGATTTTTGGAAGATAAGCATAATGTTCAAGGACAGGGTCATACTTGGTCTTTTGACCTTGACTACTTAACTGATTCCTTGGGTTACACTAGACACTTGGCTAATCAAAATGCAGGTTCTCAAGACTCTCCAACTAACAATGCAGGTCCCTTTGATGATGACTCTGAAAATGAGTTTGAAGATGATGAGCAACCTATACTTGTGCCTTCTTTCTCCCCTAACAATATTGCAGGTACCACCTCCAAGGATACTGCTGATTCGAGTGATGAAGATGACTCTCATTATGCTGAGGACCTTGCCAGGCTCCAAACTCAAGAATTTGCAGCTAAGCTTGAAGCAGAGAAACTGAATGGAGAAGTTGCTAGTGAAGGAGTCAGTGGAAACCATGTCTCTGCTGAAGTTGATTCGGTCACACCTTCCCTCCCCAAATCTGCTGAAGGCTATGCTGTTCCTTCTCAAGTATCTTCAGACTTTGGTGAACCCTATACACGCTTTCCAAAACCTTCAGATCTTGGAAATCATCAACCTAAAGCTGGCATCTTCACCTCACCCTCTTATGATGCTGAATTTGAACCAACCATCACTAATCTTGATTCATCCATTGAAGTCAACCCCACTGCTACTCAGAGGATCAACATTGCTCATCCTCAATCCAACATCATAGGTGATCTTCTGGCACCTGTTAGAACTCGAAGGGCTATCACAAGTCCTCAATTTGGACAGATTGCTTTTCTCTCTTATGTCTCCAACCAACAAAGAGACAATCACACAGACTTCAAACATTGTCTGTTTGCTTGTTTTCTCTCTCAAGTGGAACCAACCAGTGTATCTCAAGCTCTTAATGATTCAAGTTGGCTAGAAGCAATGCAAGAAGAGATGCAACAATTTCACAATCAGCAGGTTTGGATCTTGGTACCACTACCTGATGGCAAATATGCCATTGGGACAAAATGGGTTTTGAAGAATAAGAGAGATGCTAGGGGTGTTGTGATCAAAAACAAAGCAAGATTAGTAGCTCAAGGCTTCAGACAAGAGGAAGGGATTGATTATGATGAAGTGTTTGCACCTGTTGCCAGAGTAGAAGCTATTCGCATTTTCTTGGCTTATGCTTCTTACATGGGTTTCATGGTGTATCAAATGGATGTCAAAGGTGCTTTTCTGTATGGTGAGATTGAAGAGGAAGTTTATGTCTCTCAACCCAAGGGATTTGAAGACCCAGATCACCCAAATCATGTTTATAAGGTTGTTAAAGCTCTCTATGGCTTACATCAGGCACCCAGAGCTTGGTATACTCGGCTTTCATCATTCCTGCTGAAGCATGGCTATAGGAGAGGTGCTATTGATAAAACTCTGTTCCTCAAGAAGAATTACTCCGACATCATTCTGGTGCAAGTGTATGTGGACGACATTATATTTGGTTCCACAAACGAAGCTTGGTGCAGGGAATTCGAGGAACTTATGAAGGGTGAATTTCAAATGAGTGCTATGGGAGAACTTACTTTCTTTTTGGGTCTCCAAGTTCAGCAGAAACAAGATGGCATCTTTATCAGTCAAGATAAATATGTGAGGGACATTTTGAAGAAGTTTGGTATGGAAGGTGTTAGGACTGCCACAACACCTTATGAAGCTCCAAAGGCTAAAGCAAATAATGAACCAGATCTACCTGTGAATGTTCATCTGTACAGGTCCATGATTGGTTCATTGATGTATTTGACAGCTTCAAGACCTGATATTACATTTGCTGTGAGTGTTTGTTCTCGACATCAAGTCACTCCACTTGCTTCCCATCTCAATGCTGTCAAGAAGATCTTTAAGTACCTCAAAGGCCAACCTCTTTTAGGCCTTTGGTACCCAAAAGAATCTCCTTTCAAGTTGGAAGCATATAGTGACAGTGATTATGCTGGTGCAAATCTGGATAGAAGATCCACAATTGGAGGCTGCCAGTTTCTAGGCAAAAGGTTGATTTCTTGGCAATGCAAGAAACAAACCATTGTGGCCACCTCAACTACTGAAGCAGAATACGTTGCTGCTGCAAATTGCTGTGGACAAGTCCTCTGGATTCAAAACCAATTGCTGGACTATGGGTACAACTTTATGAACACTACAATTCATATAGATAATCAAAGTACCATCTGCATAGTCAAAAATCCAGTTTTTCACAGTCGAACGAAACACATTGAAATCAGGCACCACTTTATAAGAGATGCTTATGAAAAACATTTGATAAAAGTGGCTAAAATCCATACTGATGATAATGTGGCAGACTTATTAACAAAAGCGTTTGATGGACCAAGGTTTCAACATCTCGTGGTCAATATTGGAATGCTAAACCCTTGACTGCATAGTTTAAGGGGAGGCATAGGCCTCAGGGGAGGCATATGCCTCAGGGGAGGATTTGTGCAAACTCTGCATATTTTTGTATATTAGTTTGTTTTCTAACACTAACTTCTAATATTTCTCTAGTTTGTTTGTTTTTGTTGTTGTGTATGTTTTAGTGTCTGTTTTGCAGTTGTCTGTACTGCATTTTGTCTGTTCCTTATCTGGATTGCAGTATATACATCCCATGATCAAGATCAAATTCATCAAGAGTGGCTCATTAGTACATGGTCAGATAGCTGAAAGAGTGTTGCTTGTTTCTTCTGATAACAAATACTGAAGCATACAATTTGATTCTACTGAAGATAATACTGAAAGAAAAGAAATTGAAGTCAAATTGTTCATTCATTCATTCAAGAAACAGTTTACAGCTTACAGCTTACATAAAGTCAACCTTCTATTTTGCATCCTCAAGATACGAGCTGTACACTTAAGCTAAGCCTAATCTAGTGTATATCTTTCATTCCGAAATATAATGGAATGCTGGATATGCATTTGATGCTGGCTTTGCTTTCGTAGGTCTTGCGTAACCACCCATTCAGTCTAACTGGCTGGTTGGATATGCATGACCAGCACGACGAAGATGCTAAGGACCAAAATGGAAGGATGGATTGATGCAAACGATTGATGATGACGATGACCACGCAGGATGACGTAGAGAACTATCGTGTCCTTTGTGCTTCATCTATTCATTTCAACCAAAATGCAATCGATCCACCCTCCTTAAGCCCTTCTACTATACGATGTGTGTTCATGCACCAAAAGATGGCGCAGTGAGACCAAGAACCACCTCTCTATCTTTGGGGAGTGGCGGATTCCTGGCACGAGGTCTTTGTTGAGACCGAGGTGCTGGAGGTTGGGAGTAAGAAGTTCCCTCCTTATAGGAGTCATCAGAATCATCAGCAGATTCACTTGGATTCACTACACTGTCATCTTCTGAAGAAGGGAGAAAGGGCGATTTATTTGGTCTTGGATAGGGTTGAGGAAAGTAATGGAACCATGGGTTTGATTCACCACTTGATGATGATGAAGAGGATGATGAAGATGAGGAAGTGAGATCTATGATCTCAGGTTTGGTATTCATGGTGCAATTGGGTTAATTGAGGTTATTTTACTTCTAGGGTTTGTGGTAAATATTTGGGGATCTTGGTGAAGAGATGAGTTACATTGGGATCATTTTATAGACGGATTCAAGGTTCAATGAGTTTAATGCAAGTGGGTGGCACAGTGGTGGCACAGTAATTCTAGAAACTTACCGAAGATATTCTTATCATTGATGCATTCTGCTGATGCCATAACTTCAGCAGATTGATCTTGTGTTTCTGCCGAAGTGTTATTTTGGGTTGGGTCAAAGATGTCATACACATCAGCAATGGTCAACCAAACGGTCCATTTTTCTTTGACTATAATTTGGGCAAAAACACTTCATCCACCATCACTCGCCTCAGAAAAAACGAATTCCCTCCTATTCTACTTCCACAAACACTCACCATTTCAAGAATCATAACCCTAAACTCTCATATTCCTCATGGCTCTTGAATTTAAACATGATCACAACAAAGTTGCATTTCTGGGAAATGGCAAGGGATATGAATTGTACGAACCAATGGTAGAATTTCTGAAAAGGTCCAAGATTTGTTATGCTCTAACTCATTCTCCAAACGAGATATATGAATCTCTGATCACTCAATTTTGGGCATCTGCTGAGAAGAGGAGTGAGACAGAGATTAGGGCTGTGATTGATGAAACAGAGTACATAGTTACAAAAGACCTAATTAGGAGGAAGCTTCACTTGGAAGATGCTGATGGAGCATTTCATTTTAGTCAGGAAAATGTGCTTACTGGGCTAAGAGCTATTGGCTATCGTGGTACAAGGACTGATATGTGGTTGAAGAAGGAACTTTGCCCGAAGTGGAGGTTCTTGGTTCACACGTTGCTTCAATGCATAAGCAACAAGACTGGAGGATGGGACCAGTTCTCTACCAGACTGGGATATGGTATTGTGTGTCTTTCTCAAGGGGTAACTTTCAATTTTTCTAAGTATATTTTCGAAAACATGGTTGAAAATATTCAAAAGACAAAGGGAAACTTTTTAATGTACCCAAGGTTTTTACAAATCATATTAGACACCTCTACCCAAGCCCAAGCTTTTTATCCTATAGGTTCTTTGACTGCTAAACTGTTTGCAACAATGAGAACCCACTTTCAGGGGGAACATCATCCCTTGCTAGCTGCCATGTTGCCCCAAGGTAATGAGGCTGCTGATGAGGAGAATGTGACTCATAATCCTCCTACCTCACCTATTGCTACTGATGGTAATCCCTTGGTTAACATTGATGAGGGCCCATCTTCAACTGTTGAAGCAACTCATGTTGCTCCAGACCAGCCACCCTGTCCCAGTCCTCCACCCACACTTGCTACTCATGATGAGTCAGATCTAAATAGACCACCCACACCAAGTCCTGTTAGGGATCCTCTTAATGAAGATCTTCCTCACACTGAGCATGACCATGATTCTACTGAAAGGTCCAATGAGGCTCCCCTTACCACAGAGCAATCTGCTGGTGGAGCTGAGGACCCCATTACACTCTCATCTGTGTATGCTCTTGTCAACAGGTATGCTGCAGAGGTTAAGAATCTGAAAAAGGAGCTTGCAGAGACCAAGTCTTCTCTTGGAAGTAAGATTGAAGATCTGCAGAATCAAGTCAAAGACTTAGAAGACAAACTCAAAGGGAGCTCTAAAAGGAAACTTGTGCTTTCTTCTGATGAAGAACAAGAAGAACCTCATTTTGGGTCTCTGGAGATATTGGCTGATGTCTCTCTCAATGATCCTTCATCCTTAGCTGCTACTTCCTCAAAGAAGAAGAAACCTGTTCTGTACACCAGAAGAAAGAGATCTGATCTTCATAAGGTTTCTTCTGAAACTTCTAAGGAACCAAGTGCTGATAAGACTGCATCTGCTGATGTGCAAATGGAAGAAATTTCTTCTGATCATAATGACATGGGCATTGCACCAGAAGTGACTGTTGTTGATTTATCTGAAGATGAGTGTGTTAAGAAGCCTGATGACAAAGGAAAAAATGTCATCACTGAAGATGAACTAGGTCCTAACCTGGTGAGTGAGGAGGAAAGACTGGGTCAAGCAAGTAGATTGGCTGAGTTTGAGAAGTCAAAGGAAAGTGTAGCATTGGCTAAACAACTTGAAACAGAGGAATTTTCATCTCTAACTCCTGAGAGAAGAAAAGAACTAGATGAACTGAGAGTACAGATGCCTGCTGAACACTGGGATATTCTAACTCAGCAAGTCATTTCAAAACCTTCTCTAGCTCAAAGTATACTAGGTGGAGATTTCCTCAGTGACAATTATGTGGAGCGAATGATGGCTCAGGGAAGACAAAGGAAGCAAGAAGCAATTGCACAAAAGAGGGCCATCAAAGCTCAGAAGGCCAAAGACAAACCTCCTACTAAAGATGAAATAAGAAGGGTGGTGAAAAACCAATACTCAATGTCCAACTCTGGCCTAACAATGAAACAAGTCAAGGCTTTTCCTGATCATGTCCTGTATCGCAAATATAACCAAATCATGAAGGAAAGATCATTATCTTCAGCAAAATCTCCCAACCTGAAGAGGATTTCAGAGAATGAAGCTGCTCCAGAAGCCAAAAGACTCAAGGCTGATGATGCTCCAACCAAGGAATCCTCTCCAGTCATTCCTGCTGAAGCAACTTCTGAAGTTGCCACCTCTACAACCAAGGGTCAATCTGTTGAACCATCTTCCATTCCTCCTGAAGCACCTGAAGCATCAGCTCCCTCTCCCTCAGTGGCACCTGTTGTCACACTGGAAGATTCTGAAGTAAAGGAAGCTGATCTCACAGAAACTAAAACAGAGAGGGCGATAAAGATATTCCACAGGATGAAAGCACTTCGCACTTCAACCGAGTATCCATCTACCAATACAAGTCCTACTACCAAAGCACTAGATGAAAATGCTCCCCCTCAGGAAATCTATCAGCCTGGGAGGAGGCAGAAGAGAATGGCCAAAATATCTCCTTTGGATCTTGAAGCTGATGACTCCACTTTCATTGTAGAAGGGTCTGCTGCTGATTTTCCTGATGGAAACTCAGATGGGGTGATAGAGTGGAAATTAAAGAATGATGAGATGAATGTTCTTCTTCGAAGGAACTCCATTTCAATGGAATTCACCTTTCTAAAGGAAATTCTACACTTGATCGACAGGGCAGACTTAATTTCTCTGTTTACTCAAGTTACCACCCATTACTGCAACAAGGAACCACAAGGTTCTGGGATGTTTTTACCAGGAGATCTTCAAGTTCTGTTGAACTCCCACATTCCCAACAGCAAAGCATCTTCCATTTGGGAAAACTCACATCGGTGGAAGCTTACATCCTGGAGATTCTATCCTCTCCCTCGTGTACATGTGCTTGAGACTAAGGGAGGAATCACTGTTTGCATGCTATCTGAAAGAAAGTATCCTTTGCCTAAAAGACTTATGGAAAAGATGCTGAGCCAGAAATTGGAAATTCCTCCAGATCCAGTGGGAAATGAAAGGCACTCTGCTTTAGCACTGGTGGGATTGATCAAAACTCAACTTCAACAACTGCAATAGGCCTCTTCTTCATCCATATCAGGACACTTGGTACTCTCTGCACTACATTGTTTTGTTCATTTTAGTTTGCTTTGTTTATGTTATTTGTCTATTTTTTGTCTAAATTTTTTTTTTCAAAGAAGTAAAAGGCTTTCATAAAAAGAAAACTCACAAAAACATCATTTTAAAAATAGTGATAGCGTTTATTTAATAAAAATTAGGTCTTTAATTTTCCTTTTCAACTGATTATTAAGCTTTTTCAGTGTTATAAAAGTGTTCTTAGTTATAAAAAAAAAAAAAAAAAAAAAAAAAAAAAAAAAAAAAAAACTAACTTTTATGCAGGTTTGTTTGTTGTCCACTAGTAATGGTCTTTAACTCACCCGATGTACCTTGTGTATGTCAAAGAGTTGGCTAGTCCAAAGGGTACAGCTTTGGTAAAGACACATCAAATCTGTTGATAGCTGTAATGGTTTGCTCAAAATCATAGGGTTTGCACCCACCCATGCTTAACTGCTGAGGGTTGTATGGTCATCAATTCACCATGGTCTATTCCTGTTTGGAATCCAAGAATTGGCTAGCCCACCTGTATATGGCATGTGGTAAAGGCAACTAAATCCATATTTGGTGCTCAATTCACCAATCCTAAGAATTGACTAGTCCTGAGCAAACGGCTACAGGTAAAGACAAAACGAATCCGTTTATATGGTTGCTGGTTTGCCAATAAATCAGATGGTTATCAATGTACCATAGTTTTCGAACTCAAACATGTGGCTACTCCAGTAGTAATGGCTATTGGTAAAGAGACATCAAATCCATTAATTTCTATGATTCACCTCTCACAGGAGTTAACACACCTGGAAGTGATGAGAATAGTATTGAACTTATATGTTTTGATGTACAATATGTCATATGTTGCTGCAAAGATCTGGTGTTTCACAGTTCAGTCATCATCCAGATGTTCTTCTTCTGAATCTTGGTTGCTGATCCTCAAGATATTGTCCACTCATTGCTCAACCAACATTATGTTACAATCCTCAAGGAAAATGTTACAATCCTCAACAGCATTATCGATCTATCAAGGAAACTGGAACTTAACCTAGTCAAATTCCAGTTTAGGGGAGGATTGTTGGGAATTAAGGTAATCTACTGATTCTGCCGAAGTGATTCTGCCGAAGAAGAAATGATTCTGTCGAAGAAGAAAGGATTCTGCCGAAGTTATACTTCAGCAGAAATATTAAAGCAGACATTGTGTTGCTGCTGAAAGTGGGAACCACGTAGGAAAGATAAAGCTCAGCATAGAGTAAAAGTCAGCGCCGTATTAAAGATAGGTTGGCGCCGTTTATGTAGAGCTCTCTCAGAATAAACACGATGATTAACAAAACAATATGATTAGTTGCATGCTTGTCTAGATGCATTCTTAGTCTATGTTAGTTTTAGGAGCGTAAATTGTCAACGCTCATTAGGGTTTCTTGCCTATATAAGAAACCATGATAGATTGTAATAGATAAGTTTTTCTCAAGTTTCTCAAGTCTTGTATTCTATCCGAAACATAGAGTTTCTATAATCAAAGATCCATAGAGGATCAAAAGTGTTCTTAGTTATTATAACTTGTATTTATTTTCCGCTACAATACCAAGTTGTAGAGATCTTCTATTAGTTTGCTTGTGATTACATAGGCAACACTAACGATCTTCGAGTGCTTAAGATCTATCAAGGTCTGTATGTTTCTATCAAAGTTTAACGATTTGGGAGAAAGGATTAAAAATCTGGAAATTTTGTTTAAATATCTTAAGGAAAGGAAGGAAAAGAAGGAAAACGATGATAGGGAGAGTTTTGGGTCTAGCTAAGTGTATGTTTAGATAATAGTAAACATTTGTAGTTCTTGAGAACATGAAATCGATGAATAAAAAATTTGGTTCTTATTTAAATAATTGTGTTTGAAATCGTTTCATTTCTTAATAGGTTTGACTTACCCAAGTCAAACCACAATAGTAAGTTACAATTTGTTGGCTTTCATAAGTTTGTTTGACTTTGATAAGTCAAAATTCAAGATGTTACAATACACCATTGTCAATACGTTGTTGTTTACTGCTAAAGCGTTTGCATTTTCAACCCGTGTTTTTAAACCACTGCCTCTAATTTTGCTGATACGGGGGTGTTTGGTTTTGCTGTAACAACTTTTGCTGATAAAAGGGGCTATTTGGTTTAACTGATACAAGGGGATGTTTGTTGATACATTATGATTTAGTGCTAAAGTATTTGCATTTTCACCACATCTTTTTAAACCATTGCCTTTGCTTTTGCTGATACAAGGGGGTGTTTGGTTTTGCTGATACAAGGGCCTGTTTGGTTTTGCTGATATAAGGGGATGTTTGGTTTTGTTGATACTAATTACACTAAAATACACCCAATACCACAATACAAGAACAGATTAAACAACACATAACCCAAATGATATTTTATCATTAATAAAGTTTGTTAAACATCATAACCAACTACATCAAATCTAATTTACATACCCTTTTTAGCAACCTATATTCCCAAAACTATCACCCAAAAGACCGCCTTTATCTACCCCATGGAAAACCCAAAATTGAGGCATTATGTTCAGCCATTTTCTTAAGAAACTCTTGGTTGAACCGAATACCTTCATCTGTTTGACCAACAATCTGTATGAGTTGGGCAAGTTGCTTTGTTTGCCTCGACTGGATTTTGGTCAGCGCATCTACACAGTCAAGCGCAATTCCACGAGGTCCCAGAGCTTGATTCTCTTCTATCAGCTCCCTACGCTTGATGATTCATGTCTTCAGATGCTGAATGCACTGAAGAACTAGCTTTTTCAGAATCCCTTCTTGGGCAGCCTCTTGTTCAAACCAGATAGCCATACGATCATTCAAATTTGGTGAATCAGCAACCTCCATGAGTTGGTTTAAAATGGGGAAATTTGCCATTAGAAAATTGTTTGTGTGTGGAATAAGTGGTAGATGAGTTTATCGTTTGGTGTGCACTAGTTAATATCGTCTCCGGTAAGAGACGGTCAAGGGTCTAATAGTTACTTTTTTTTCACACTCGGTCCCTGAATTTGTCTTGGTTGCCGTTGTCATACTTAAAACTCCCGCCCAATAATCACTTTAGAATACACAATTGGTCCCTCAAGTTGCCAACTTACGTAAACTACAACTTAGTTGAAGATTAAACAACACAAAACCATTAGAAGTTTGACTTTGTTAAGTCAAACTTCTAAAACATATCAAATTATCAATTAACTCCAAACAAATATTGAGTAATGGTTTTGCAGTTTTGACTTTACATAGTCAAATATTGAGTAATGGTTTTGCAATTTTGACTTTACACTCTCAAATTGCAAATACTACCTGCAATCAAATTGGCACAATCAAATTGAAATGGTAAATGAAAGTTTGAATTTCTATTATCAAACTTGCATCACCTACAATTCGGACAAACAACAACATATGAACAAGCTAATTTTAACCAAACCATATAAACAAATAGTTTACCAAAATACCAAAACAATTTTGCAACATTAATTGTCATAGGGTATTCAACCAATACATAAACTACAACCACTCAAAGAAATCTACCACGGCTATGGGGGAAGCTCGGTGGAGTTTCAACAGCTTCCTAGCCAACTCCTAGTTGTTGTTGATATTTTCATTCCCATCATGACTCCTATCGCTGAGCCTGATATTCATTGACTTTAGGGACTCGGAACACGCAAGTATAAACTTTATTAAAGTTAATTCATGCTCTGTTCTGGGAAAAGCTCGAAACACCACAGTCTGTAGCTTGCCATGGCTGAATATGTTTGTGTGTACGACATTGGGAAAATTTTCCAAAGGTAGAACGCTAAGCGTGTTTGCAGCCTGAAAAATCAAATAGTGTTGACAGATACTCAAACATGGCAATTTAGGAATGTTTATTTGCTACATATGCATTTGTTAGGTCACTAGTTTTACAAACACAAGTTATAAGAGAAGAGATGAAGGCGATTGAACAAGTAAACAAACACAAACACACGTTAGACTAAGACCGGTTATGCGTAGAGTGTAGGTGAAAGAATAACTTGAACAACCAACCCTCAAATGAGGGTTTACAAGAGTATTTATAGGAGGGAACCTAGGGCAACACTCCTAGTTCCCATCCTTTCTTATGTGGGCTTGGGCCTAAGCTTATGGGCCTTCTACATAAGCTTGACCTTAAACAAACATAAAGGCCATAATAAAGCTACCTATTACATATGAAATATAAATACTTGAAATACTGTTTAGGAGTGATTCCAACAATCTCCCCCTCAAGTATATATGAATGTAAACGGTGAAGGCGTTGATGTAATAGTAGCTATGACGTCTTCTGACATTCTTCTTTCTTGTGAGAGGAATTGCCTTGATTCGAACAATCTCCCCAGTGTAGAGAGATAGTTATCTTTGAACAGTTATGCTTCGACGTCATCTTTAACTTTGTTCTTTGATCATTGTTCTTTGTGGTGAAAGTGATAGTCTGTTGTTGTCTGCATCAGTCTGCCTCAGGTCTGCTTCGCTGCTCCAGTGTCTCCACGTCATTCTTCAACATGCTCACACGCTCTTTGACGTTGGAATTCAATGCTGATGAAGTTCTTTAAGTCTTTAACATTGTAGATTCTTTGGTTGACGAAGAATCATTCTGACGGTTGTGTTGCTTTTGAATAGAACTTCCATTAGTGATGATGTTGGCGTGAGCATGAGAAGAATCAGCACGATCATCCCGCTCCGGAGCTTCCATAAGAAGAAAACATTTCAAACGGTTAGTAATAAGCGGTTTCCGGCACTTACAAGTTTGAACTTCGAGAGTGTTAACAGCATAGTGTGAAAACACAAGTCTAATTCTTACAAAGGCCGTTCCTGAACTGGAGTCCCACAAGTGAGATAACGCGATGTACCGAAATACAACTACAGTTCAGATGAGTCGCTGAGGTACACCGAAGCATCACCTCACGACTGTAGACAGTTTGAGACACACTCCGCGTAATCCACGGGGAGTTACCGAAGTGACCTGCTGTCAGGGCTGTTTGATGTTGACCCTGGCAGGAGTTTCCATTCAATCACTGAGGATCACAGGTGTGAACCTCTCATAAATGTTCTCGACAGATTGCTAAGATCTGTGAAGGACTCGATATGAACCACTGATAATCTTAATTGTTGATCATCAAGTGATTAAATGTCAAGTGTTCCTAAGAGATCTTTTGATGAATCTCGTGGCTCTAGACTCAATAGTGCGTTTTGGTTTTCCTGAGCGGAGACTAGGGAGAGGGTCTCCTTCTTCAATACCAGCGATCTCTAAGAGAAAGCCAATAGTTTACGTAGGGTTCCCTGTGAGAATGAAACAAGCTTCTGTTGAGAGAAACTTGAGTGGCTAAGAAGGTATAGTGCATGCGTCACTGGGTCCATAACGACTTTTAGTCTTCAATACCGGTGTCACTAAGTGACAACCAGTAGCATATGAATTGAACCCGGTGTCTGCCCTAAGTTGAATAATCTGGAGGGCTATTTCTTTTCACCCTTTACTTTACATTTCTTTTTTGATTCTTCAACTCCTTCTTTCTCCGATTCTCATTTCCTCCTTTTTAGAATCATTCCTAAGGACTTCTAACATTAACTAATGGTAGTGTCCTTGGGTAGATCCCTCCGGCTCTGGCGGATCATAGGACGGTTATTCCTAACCTTAGTCACCTTATAACTCCATGACTAACCTATGTTTGCCATTAAAACCACTGTATGTTAAAATATCTCTCAAAGGGTTTGTTAATGAAAAACATGTTTGAACCACAGTGAGAGGTGATGTTTTGCATAAATACTCCCCCTCCACATGTGCTTAATAGTTTTAATGGTTAAATGCACAGTGAGGAAAGAGCGCGCACTTTTTGAATTGATCCACTGAAGATAGACAATCCCTCACGAGACACGGTTACGTTGCATAGTTAAAGAGTTGCATTGTCAGCTTTTAGGTGACAACTAGCTCTAATAACTACCTTGAAGGTGTAGACAAACCTCGAAAGGTTGTCATACCCGTCAGAGTTCATGTCTATCAAAAGTTTCTCGAATGGTACTTTCTACTTGGACAAGTCCTTTGCGAGACACGTTTACATTACTAGCGAACTAGCTTGAAATTATTACCCGTCCAGGACAAGTCTTTTCGAGTTACAAACAGTTTAGTATCGTCAATTCGTTGGTTAAGTCTGAGGTACACAGATTCATTTGCATGTATGCACAACATATTTCTTATCACACAATTTTCTCCCCCTCAAAAATGGCATATGAAAATGTTATTTTTGAAACGTTTGAGAATAAATATGACCATTTCGAGTGTTGCGGGAAGATGACCACTATGAACAATTTGTGAACAAAGTTTTAATTCAAATACTCCCCCTCAACTAGTGATATAAACGGTTGAGGTTTTGAAAATTCATATGGGGAAGTACTTGTCTTTTTGAGCAAAACCTTGAAAAGTGAAAGGTTTGATAGGTTTTACTCAAAAATAAGAAGCTTTCGCTCCTTTTATAAGGATTGTGGCACTGAGGCGTACCACAGGGTCCTTTCTTGACAATTACGGGTTGTACACTGTTATGTGTGCACAAGCCATCGACATATATAATCACACATCCAAAATTATATGAAGGAAGCAATTCAAGGGGTACCAGGAAGTGCAGTGATGTTCCCAGGAGTGCGCACAGGGCGTTGAAAGCCGGTGATGTTTCTCCTGGGTCGACCACCAACATAGCTCTCCAATCGTCTGAACTGATCCCTTCTGAACAACCGTTCATCAATCATGGTGATGATGCGTCTCACATCCCTCCTTTCCTGAGAATTCCAGCGCTTAGGAGACCCAACTTTCAGGCGTATATCCTTCAACCTGTACGCCAATCCATCCCTAACCAGCTTCAAGGTATGATCCCCGAATTTGTGGAGCTCACTACACGCCATTAAGCAGTTTCTTTGAAGTTCACTATGGTAAACAACGCCGAAAGGTTTTCTGATGAGTGTATATTGAGATAGCTGGTTGAGATCGGGAAGAGTAAGCGTTGGAGGAGTGAGGTTGACACGCGTCTGATAAGATTCAACAGCCATCTGGATATCTTCAACACGTTCTTTGATCACGATGCGTCTAATGAAGATGAGAACTGACTTGATAAATTCACGTTGAACTTCAGTCGAGAATTGTCTCATACGACCCTGTACTTTGGCAAGGTACATGTCTTCGATGTCGTTGAGGGACAAGTTCTCAAAGTCAGCCTCGGAGAATCCATAGTCCAGTTCATCTTGTCATTTGACTATGATATTCTTCAAGAATGTGTAGTCCCACTTAGACTTGAGATCAATGTGTTTGATGGCCACGATGTCCTTAGAACTATACACTGCATGTTGAGACTTCTGAACCAGGCAGCTTCTGTAGTAGATTCTTCGGCGTTCAGGCCAATGATGAATCCCATACAATGCATCTTGGTCGTATGCTTGCACGTTGTCAGAAAACAAGTGATTTGCACGTTCCTCGATAGCTATGCAGTTTGAGTAAATAGCCGCTGGGAATGGAAGAGTCAATGATGTAGCGTATTTTCGCGAACCATCGCTGCCGTGTAAGAGAAAATCCAGGTCTCTGTTAAATAAGTATCGGAAGGAAATCCGTGGTTCGTCTGTTTGGCCAATGGTCGGTAGGGGTTTGGTCCAGTCGGTGTAGTATGGAGGGTTGTCCCTTTGTGTGAAGTCAATGTTTGCTTCCGGATTGAGCCAATCCATGTTGTTAGACATAGCTCGATCGATGTTCTCAAGATGATATTCGACCTCGAGGGCGCTTTCAGAGCTGTCTTGTAGAAGTTGAAATGCTTCATTCTTGATTCGCTTCAACTCAGATTTCGTCATTTTCTTCACATGGAACTTTTCTTGCAGAAGTTTTGCGTGCTCCAATGTAGAACCATCTACCAATTCTTGACCTTCATCAGGGTAGGGAGTTTGATTGACAAGTGTGGAGAACCATTCAAACTCTTCGGTTTTATCGTCATCTAGCCATGATACGACTCCAGGCTGAGTCGTCTTTTTCTTCTTTTTGGAAGGCCTTGATGATGATACTGGTTTCTGCACTTGTTTGGGTGAGGTGGGTTGTTGTCGGGGCTCAAGGACCTCTTCATCGTCACCACCCGTATACTCAAAGTAATCACCTGTTTTATGAGTCAGGGGTGGTAACTCGGAATCGTCCCGAGGTTTATCAGTAGAAGACCGAGGTGGAGGAGACTTTTGTTGAGAAGAAGTCCATGGTGGAGGAGGTGGCATCGAAGTAGATTTACCAGACTGCTTCTGACGTTTAGGTGCATAGTCCTTGTCCTTATCATCGTCATCTCTTGGTCGTTTGGGTTGATCGGCTGACTCCTTGCATGATGATCTGAGTTGAAAATCAAGTAGATTTTCGAAAAATTTAGCTTCATCCGAAGTAAACGTTCCAGATCGCTTTGACATTTGCATCACTAGTTTAGCGATTAACTCAGATTCAGAGAGATCAGCTTCTTTGGCCATTGTATGTTTAACCAATGTGACGATGTTAGGGGTGAGTTGTCTGGAAAATACTTCTCTAGTCACACCGGGGACAGTGTCGAGAAGAAACTTGTGAGTATGATCTCTTGCTGTCTTCTCCAGTTCCTTTTGGACTTTAGGAACGATATCCTGAAGGTACTTGTTAGTGTAACCTTCGATCATTTCGTTCAGTTCCTCTTTACGATGACTCTTCATGAACTTCTGAACAAATTCCCTTTCTTTCTCCATCTTGTCTTTCTCATCATTTAAGTACTGAATCTGGTCAGCAAACCAATTCAGTTTTATGTAAAGTATGTCCTTCTTTCTGACTTGTTGGACAGCTTTCACAATCTTTTCATGAGTCTGAGAAATCCAAGATTTAGGTGGTTTCTTCACTGATTTGGATGATGATCTGGTTGACTTCGTTGATGGTGGTGGTGATGAGTGAGATGAAGAGTCTGATGATGAGGAGACATGAGGAGACTTCATGTCCTTAGGAGTTTCTGAGGTTTTCTCCTTTGAGTGTGTTGGACTGTCTAGAAGAAACTTTGTATAATCATCCTCGTCATCTCTAGACTTTTCTTTCTCAGTTTCCAGTTTCTCAAAATCATACACAATAGTATCCTCTACAGGCTTTTGTTGTTGCACAAGAGTGGTGGCACCAGATCCCTTATCGGGTCGATTAACCGCATCAGGATCTGGAGAGGCGTGGGCAGCACCACTTGATCCTCCGGGGCCACCCATTTGATCTTTAGCAAATTCTTTGGCCTTTTGAAGGTGTCTGACGTTGTGAAACTTCTTCCTGTATGATTGATCCAGTTGCTCTTCTTCATCTTCAGAGCTTTCATCATGTGACACAAGTGCAGGAGTCTTCCCTTTTCCTTTATTAGTTTGAGGACTTGGAGATTTTGGTACTGAGGGATTTTCATCCTTTGCAGTTTCAGAGTATGTGATCTCTTCATCTGTGTCAGTAGCATCAGAGTCCTCGTCCCTAAGCTGTCTTTGCGGTTCAGGTGAAAGGATCGGAGTGGCTTCCTGAGAAGGAACTTTTTTCTTAGGGGTAGGTTTCCTCTTTGGAATAGGTTTCTTCTTTGGAACATTCCTCTGACTATCTGAACTTGTGACACTTCCAGCACTTCCTTTTCTGGTTCTCCTTACAGGTGTTCCAGAGGATTTTTCGTCGAGATGACCAACTTTGCCTTGTCTGACTGCTTCCAGATACCTTTTGTACGTTTCGAGCTTTCTGACATCTTCAGTTAGAAGGAAATCTGGCAGCACAGCACCTTGTTTCTTTGTAGACGTTTCCTTGATTCTGACAGATATAATAGGTTCCGTCAACATATCGTGATTGTCGGGGTCATTGAGCCTCTTGGGAATATCAGGATGAAGTCCAAGTGCTCTTTGGATCAACAATTTAGTATATCTGATGTAGGGAATCTTTGAGCCAAGTTTGTTGAGAAATGACATCATGTCATCCCAAATCAGAGCTTCGATAGCGATGTGTTTCTTGTTGACCAATGCCCAGAATATTTGCAGTTCCATGAGCTTAGGGTGCTCATAGCCGCTGTCACGACCAGAAACAGACTTGGTGATGATCATGTAGAGAGTTCTCCAGGGTTGAGGAATACTCTTAAGCTCTACGTGAGAATGCTTGGTGATTACTCCTGTAGCCTCGTCATAACCGATATCGATTAAGAATTGGAGAGTGAGCTCTTCAACAGGTGTGGCATAAAGTTTGGTTGGATCGACATCAGGAATTAGGAGAACAGCCCTTAAGTCTGCAGGTGTAATGGTGACTTGTTTGTGATTCAGAGTCACCGTCACAGCAGTCTGTCCTTTGACCCTTTCCATAGTGTTCCAGAACTGTTGGATGTAGATCTCAGGAACAGTTGCAGAGTGAGTAAGCATGTTCTGATACGGATGAGTCCTCAGAATATCAATAGCAATTAAACACGAAGATTCAGAGCAAGTGAGGGTGTCAAAGTCTACACGGAGATTATTCTTTCCTATCTTCATTGGATAGCCATGAGGATAGATATCAGCAATGGAGAGAACTTCAGGTGCATCCACATTCATTTGTTCAGCCATGTCGGGATCTGAAATAACATTAGCCAAAAGAACCAACATATCGAAAGACATAATGTTAGTCAACAGAAGGTCTTATTGTCTAGTTATTGAATGTACAGTGATAATGATTGTTACGAGTCCTAAGTCACTTGTATGTTCAATAGTTCAATGATGTCGTGAAATGTTTCGTGAGTTAGTTAACTTTAAGTTTTAAAGTTTATTTTATCACTTATTGTTCACAACATATCAAACGATCTAAGTTTATTAGTGACATTTTTGGATTCGTGATGATATGATTAGTTTATTTACAGTTTTGTACACGTAACAATTCATAACGAAGGTATGATCTCGGCTTATGCGTAGGATTGGTAAAGTTATGCGTAGACAGGAATGATATATGTGTAGGAGTAAACTTACGCATAGGATCCTAACTTACGCGTAAGAAGTGTTACGCGTAGGAAAAGGGAACCTTATGCGTAGAGCTTATGCGTAGGCATATATTAACCTTACGCGTAAGGCTATTCGTAAGAGTTGACCTTATGCGTAGTGGTCACTGTTTACGCATATCCTTCACAGGATACGCGTAGTCCCATATGTAGAACCTTATGCGTAGAAGCTACGCGTAAGACAAATCTTACGCATAACAAGCTACGCGTAAGGTGATCCTTATGCGTAGATTAACAACAACCTTGATTCAGAATATTAAGTGTTGCAAGCCTGAAATAAAGCATCATATCATCAATGTTAAACACATAACATTCATTTTATGACAGATCAAAACACAATTGCACAGTTTAACAGTTACGCGTAAAAATCTTATGCGTAGTTTTAAAACCCTAAATCTACGCGTATGAATTTTAGCCATGGATTATGCACCAAAGTTTTTCTGGTATATCTTAGATGTTGTGAGAGCATAATGACCAAGTTTTAACACTTAATTTGCAGTGAATCAAAAATACCCAAACTCAAGAACCTTAAACCCTAATTTCAAATTGTTAACCAATTCGTGTTTCTGGGTGGTTAGAGACCTTGGAAATCATCAATTCAATAACACAAGAGCATAACCCAACAATCTTTTTGACCAAAACACTTCACATTTAGAAATACCCAATTCGACTCATAAACCCTAATATTCAAAATTCATCAATTCGTGATTCTGGGTTAGTTTTGAGGATAGAAAACATATCATAGATGTTTTTAAAACATTTTGACATTATCTTTTGAGTCACAAACACATAACACATGATTATGTGTTCTTACGCGTAAGCGAAGAACACAAAATCATCCATATCAGTAGATTTGACCGTTGGATTCATTTGAAAATCAAAACCATTGTTCAAAAACACGTTAGAAACATTAATCCACTTACAAAATGAAGATCTGAAACACGGATTTCTTGAGTGAATTTTGTGCGTAGGATGGTTTTAGGTTTTTGTAATAAATGAGAAGTGAAAGTAGGTGGGAGGGTGTTTTATTAAAAGTGAGTTTAACCTTTTGACAGTTTTGGTCCCTCCACCTTTTCCTTTTTCAAACAAAGCCTTTTAACTTCCATTTTGGTTACCAAACAAAGATTTTTAGGAAAGAAACATGACGACACTCCCCCTCGACTTGAGAAAATAATGAAAGGTTATTAATTTAAGTCCGAGGAGTGTCTTTGAACCAGAAAATGTACCACCATTTGTAACAAAATCAACCGAGATATTATAACATGCAAGTACACAGATGTTTTGAAACAGTTAAGAGTTTATTTTCTCCCCCTCAACACTTGATCGGAAAAAATACTGAATTTTGAAAGATGAAAGTGTTGACGGAAGAAATGTACTTGCCATGTTGAAAGAAAGATAGATTAGGAGAATGTTTTTGTTGTTTTATCGGATTTTATATTTTTGTATTTTGTTTTTGAAAATTTATTTACAAAAGATGTTTTGGTGTTTGACAGGTTTTTAAGACTGTTTTAAGAGGTCATCCAATTCCTCTTGAGTCAAACACCGCATACCAATCCGGTGGACCAACTCATTAAACCTAGCGGGAGGCAAGGCTTTGGTGAGCAGATCTGCCAATTGGTATTCAGTACCCACAAAGTATAATTCAACGGTACCCTGTTCCACGTGGTCCTTGATGAAATGATAGCGTAGATCGATGTGCTTTGATTTCGAGTGCTGAACAGAGTTGCATGAGATGGCAATGGCACTCCGATTGTCACAGTACATCGGGATTCTGTCGAATACGTAACCATAGTCTTTGAGTTGTGTTCTCATCCAGATGACTTGAGCACAACATGCGGACATAGCTACATATTCTGCTTCGGTTGATGACAGCGATGTACAATCCTGCTTCTTTGATTGCCAAGACACCAGTTTATCACCGAGAAATTGTAGAGCTCCTGAAGTACTTTTTCTTGAGTCTAAGCATCCTGCGTGATCAGCGTCTGAAAAAGCGATTAGTTCAAAACCAGAATCCTTCGGATACCAGATCCCCAAGTTAATGGTTCCCTTGATGTATCGGAGGATTCTTTTAGCCTCAGAGAGGTGGGTTTCAGTTGGACGCGACTGATAACGGGAGCATAGATAAACGGCAAAGACAATATCAGGTCTGCTAGCTGTTAGATACATGAGGGACCCAATAATACTTCGGTATTTGGTAGGGTCAACTATTTTCCCATGTAAATCAGCATCTAACTTCTTGGTATGAGCCATTGGTGTGGCATAAGTGTCACAGGTTGTCATTCCAAATTTGTTTAACAGTTCAAGGGCATATTTGGACTGACTCAAGAAAATACCACGGGGTGATTGATGAACTTGCAGTCCTAGAAAGAACGTAAGTTCACCCATCATGGACATTTCAAAATTTTTCTTCATTAGTTTTGCAAAAGCGATTGAAAACTTTTTATGTGTAGACCCAAAAATGATGTCATCCACGTAAATTTGAACAATTAAGATATGTGTCCCGTGATATTGTATAAAAAGAGTTGGGTCAACCGAGCCTTTGGTGAAATTATTGGCAATGAGGAAAGATGATAGCTTATCGTACCATGCCCGAGGGGCTTGTTTTAGACCATAAAGAGCTTTGTTCAGTTTGTAGACATGGTTCGGGAACTCAGGATCAACGAATCCATCTGGTTGGCTGACATAGACCGTTTCTTTAAGTTGTCCATTGAGAAACGCCGTTTTGACATCCATCTGATAGACCGTCATATTCATATGAGCAGCGAACGCGAGAAATATCCGAACAGCCTCAAGACGAGCAACCGGAGCAAAAGATTCTTCAAAGTCTATTCCTTCTTCCTGACGATAGCCCTTAGCAACTAGACGTGACTTGTTTCGGATGACATTCCCTTCAGCATCCAATTTGTTTTTCCAAATCCATTTTAGACCAATGACGTAGACCCCTGTTGGTCTTTCAACCAGTTCCCATACTTCAAGACGTTTGAATTGGTTGAGTTCTTCCTGCATGGATTCAATCCAGTTGTCTTTTGTCATTGCATCTTTAATGTTTTTAGGCTCAGATTGGCAGACAGTGAGAGCATAAATGCAATGTTCACCATCTGTGTGAAGACGTTGTCTCGTAACGACTGGTTGATTCGGGTTGCCAATAATGTTAGCCAGAGGATGGTCTTTTGTCCATCTATGTGTAGAGGGTTGATGTTGGTATACATTGTGCAGATTCTGAGGATTCAAATGGTTTGTTGAAGATTCCGCGACATCTGGTGCAGCAGTCTCATTAGCAAACGGGTTGAAGAACGCATTTGGATCAAAATCTGCAGGTGGGGGTACTTCATTCAGAATATCATCAGCTGGTTCATCATTGTTGGAAGCGGTGTGTTCAACTGTTGTGTTGGAGTCAACTGGTGTAGGTGCATCTTCAACAGTAGTTGTTGTAGCAGGTGTATCAGGTATAGGAGTATTATCAGGTTGTGTAGCGGAAACAGCGGATACACCAGGAGCACGTTCATCAATATCGTCACAGAACAGAGGAGCAAATAACCTTTCCATTTGTTGACGAGTTAGCTGGGGGCTTTGTTCAGCTGATGATGGGGGTTGAGGGAAGTTTAAACGGTTGTGACCGGGTTCTAAGCTGTGATACTCAGAAGCCATTTCCGTGAGTTCATCGAAATAAGCATGAATCGTTTCCATTACCTCCTTAGTTCGACGATTCCAGATTCGGAAACCTTTAGAATTGTCACAGTATCCAATAAAGACTCCAATATCAGCTTTGGCTTTGAGCTTTCTAAAATCATCACGATCATTATTCGGGTAGCAAAGGGATCCAAATACATGAAAGTGTTTGAGGTTCGGTTTATATTTGTGGACAAGCTCGAAAGGTGTTTTGTTGTGGCGTTTTGTGATCATAGAACGGTTTTGAGTATAGCATGCAGTAGATACAGCTTCTGCCCATAAGTAATCTGGAAGTTTAGCATTGATTAACATTGTTCTTGCAACTTCCACTAACGTTCGGTTTCGTCTTTCAACAACTCCGTTTTGTTCAGGTGTACGTGCAATAGATGTTTGATGCTGAATTCCCATTTTCTCATAGAATTCACGAAGGGTTGTGTTAACAAATTCAGTTCCTTTGTCTGTTCTGATTATCCTGACGGTGTTGCGGAGCTGAACCTGTATCTTTGTGAGAAAGGTGATGATCATTTGTGGAGCTTGGTCTTTGCTACGAAGAAAGTAGACCCAAGTCCATCGTGAGTAGTCATCAACAATTACTAAGATGTAGCGTTTGCCATTGATCGTTTGCACGCGCATCAGGCCACACAAATCCATGTGAAGAAGATGTAGCACATGCTGAGAGCTGTGTTCCACCTTTGAAGGAAAATGAGCACGAGTGCTTTTCCCTTGTTCACAGGCTGAGCAAAGGTGATCTTTTGAATACCGGAATCGTGGGAGTCCTTCAACTAGTTTGTGTCGAGCAAGGTTGGTGATGGTTTGAAAGTTTAGATGTGAGAGACGACGGTGCCATAGCCAGGATTTTGTTGATGTTGCCTTAGAAAGTAAGCAGATGGGAGAGGAAGCAACCATGTCTTGCATAGAGATAGTGTAGAGACTAGAATTACGCGAGCCAGACATAAGGTCATTTCCTTGTAGATCACGAATGAAACAAGTTTTCTCCCTGAAAGCAACCTCCAAATCTCCATCACAAAATTGACCTACTAAAAACAGATTGTGACCGAGGCCTTCCACATAGTAAACCCTGCTGATTTCGATGTTCCCATTGACATAATCTCCGTAGCCCATGATAGTTGCGAAGTGATCGTTCCCGAATCTGACAGTGCCAATGAACTTTGCAATAAAGTTTGATAACAGTTTAAGGTTGCCTGTCATGTGTCGGGAACATCCGCTATCAACAATCCAGAGAATGATCTGTATTACCTGCATTACACACAGACGACATAGATGGAATAGAAGTAGATGTGGAACCCGAAATGTTAGAGGGTTCCGAAGCAGGTATGTTAGACATACACACATTGATAATTTTAGGCATCCATTTAAATCCTAGTGTGTTATATATCCATTTCTGCCATCTATAACTACTCTTTGCTTTAGTCTTAGTGAAAGCACTAGGTGGTACTTCATTCTTAGGAGGTGAAGCGGGAGCTACTGTGATAGCAATGGTTGCCTTAGAATCTAAAGAAGGTGGTTTACCAAGCACAGACTTAGAATGATTAGTGGGCCTAGAGGTATTCCGATTCTTAGGATTCCGTAATCGAGAGATTATAGCTTTAGCAACACATTTGTCATGACAATCAGAATTCATACTCTTTCGACAAATAACACAAGGTGCATCAGACTGAATATCAAAAGTACTTAACGGTTTAGCATTCGTTACATCACTATTTCTATTACATTTGCCAGACGTAACATCTATAGTGGAAGCAACATGATTTTTATTCAGAGTCCTAGGGTGTTCTTCTACTTTAGCATTCCTTATTGATCTTTTCTTAGGTCGCAACTTCCTATTCTTCGATTGAGTGCTCCTAGGCTGTGAAGTGCGGACGTTTGGAAAAGACGCAACTATTCCTGTTTCAGTAGAGGGAAACACATTAGCAACTTGTGATTTGGCAGTGGGAATTCTAGGTTCACGATTACTAAGTGTGACTGGTGCTAATCTCTTAATCACAGTAGGCGGAAGTTGTTCATACTTTCCTAACATTTCCCGTAACTTAGAGATAGTGTGAATCAGATCTTGATTTTCAGAACGAATATTTCCAGCAAAATTCATGACATCGCTAGTGTGAGCAAGATAGTGATCAAGTTCGTTTGATGCTTCAAGTCGAGTCTTTTTGAGTAAATCAAATATGACACCATATTCCTGTTTAACTTTTAAAAGTTCTTGTTCATATTTTGAGATTTGACTTTTCAAAGACACGTTTTGATCATCCAGTTGCTCAATTTTAGGATCAGAATATTTTGCACTCAACTGAGCGATTTTCTTTTGAAAACTAAGTTGATGGTTGTGAATATCTTTTTCACACCAATGAAGACGACGTTTTGCATTGTAAATTTCAGTGAGTAATCGTTTATTTTCAGCTTTTAAAGACTCGATCTGAAGCACATTATCGGTGTTCTCAACAGTAACAACAGTTTCAACAATATCAGCAGAGATATGATCAGATGCATATGGCAAAGAATAGAATAACACAACATTATGGATATCAGCACAGATAACATCTTCCAAGAGTCGATCAACATCTTTTCTCAAGAGTTTCTTTTTACGTTTAGTATTAGAGATAGATGTTTCTGTTTTCTCGAAAACGTTTTTCATTACCCCAAGTTCCTTATGAAAATCCTTTTCCCAGGCAATTGCACAACTTTTCAAGTTTTTAACATTAGGTAAAAGATTTTTCTGAAAAATGTCTCTTTGTTCTCGCGCCAGAGGCGATTGAAAATGTTCAACTTTGATTTCAGATCGATATTCTATCTCATGTTGTAAAATTTTGAGGTCAGCCATGAAAATGTCAAAATATCGAAGAATTTTTTGATTTTCAGGTTGTGAGTTTACTTCACTAATGGAAGGTAAAGGACCATAAGTTTGTGCAAAGTCTGTTTTGGGATTAACTTTAGAAGACTCAGGTGTTTTGATGATAACCCTTGGTGTGTTTGAAGAATCCGTTGGTGTGACGAAAGTGACCGCGTTTTGATAATTAAAAGGTTTGTTGTAAACAACATTTTTTAATTTTGATCGACTCTCGTCTTCTGCATCTAATTCCTCTTGACGATGATATTCAACAACACTCATGACAGTATTATCAATTTTGTATTCTGCACTGGAAACTTCAAGTGTTGGTTTGAATGTTTTTAGTGAAAGTTTTGGTTTGTAATCAGCTAGATTTTTTCCATATCCTTTTGGATTGGGTTTCAAGGTAAACTTTTCAATAGCTGTTACTGATTCACCATGTTTGTAAACAACAGTTTTAAACTCTTTAAGTTTGTTTTGCAAGCCGATAATTTCTTCAAGAAGGTCATCTACTCGATTCGTTGAATGCTTTTTGTATGCGGAGAACTGTTTTTGACAATTTAACAACTCAGCCTTAGCTTTTTGATTTTCCAAGGTGAGAACGTTAATTTGCTTTTTATGTTCGTGTTTCAGTTGTTCTAATTCAGACAACAAAGCATTCTTCGAGGCGGCTAGATCACGCATCTGTCTCTCTAAATATTTTTCGTTTTGATGAGATTTTGCAAAAGCGGCTTCAAAACCTTTTTCACGGTTGTCTTGAGTTTTGAAAAAGTTGAGTTGCATTTGTAAACATTCAAAATCCTTGGTTAACAGTGCATTTTTACTTTTTAAGGACTGATTTAATGCAACACATGCAGCAATTTGGGATTGTTGGTCTTTAAGTAACAGAACAAGATCTGGATGGGGCAAAGGTTCATCTTGTTCAACGTGAGTCACAACATGATCATTATTTAGATCCTCAAGTATAACCACGGAGTCAATTTGATTATCAAGGGAAACCATAAGGTCTTCTGGATCGTCAAATGTAACTACGGGGTTTATTTGAAAATCGTCAGAATGAGATATAGATGACTCATTTTGAACATTCTGAGCCGTGCCGGATTCAGATATTGACGGAGATATTAGTTCAGATATGATGATGGTTTGTTCGGGTACCTGAGACAAGCCATCAATGTCATACACTGGGCCTGTTTCACTCATGTGTACCTCTTGCATATTAGCCATCAACATAACAGCTGCATTGGCCTGCAAGTCTTCCATATCATCATCCGAGTCTGCATCTGCCATAAAGCTCTGTTCTTTGTCTGTGAGAGATCCACCAGCTTCATCCTTAAGAGCCAAAAGTAAAGCCTCTTTGAAATAAGCACTGCCCCTAGTCCTTGGCTTTGGGCATGCATTAGCCAGGTGTCCCTTCTCATTGCAGTTGTAGCATCTAAGACCATTTAACCGATTCTGAGCATTTCCCTGTTCCACCACTTGAGCTCTGTTGTTATTCCTACCCACAGCATTAAACCCTTGACCACCGCCCATCTGACGACCATAATCACGATTCTGAACTTCAACACGTCCATTGTTCACAACAGCTTGAGTCCGTGTGTTAGATGAGGAACGAATACGATTGTTGGATTTGTTGGTGTAACGGCCAAAAGCATTAGCAATCATCACAAATCCTTGTTGCAATGCTTCGAACGGATCTGTTTCCTCAGTCGCTTCACTGACATATGCTTGAGCATTGTTGCTGTATGGAACCAATTGATTTTGTTGAGGTTGTGGCTGTGAAGGTGTGTTTGAAGCAGTTGGTTGAGTTGCTGGTTGAGAGGGATAATTCTGTTGAGCATACAAGGCAAGTTGTTGATTATCCGGATGTGACTGTTTAGCAAGTTGAGCACGGAGAATCCTTTCCCGATCAACTTCCTTTTCATGAGGCTTCAAGTAATCGTACAACAGTCCATAAGTAGAATGATGCATATTCTTCGCTTGACGGAGAAAGATGACATACTTCTCCCATTCAGGACCAAGACTACTCAGGAACTTAGTATTCACTGCAATTCTTGGCATGATGATGTTGTGTTTATCCAAATCATTGATGATGTCTGAAAATCGATGATGATAGGACTCTAGTGTCTCTCCAGGTTCAATCATGAAGTGTTCATAAGCCAAGTAAATTTTGGATTCCAAATCCTCCTGATTGAGTACAGATCCTTCCATAAGAAGACGAATATGATCCCACATTTTTTGTGCAGTCTTTTGAGCATCAACACTACGAAGAATTGGGTTTGGTAATCCTAAGAGGATGTATTCCATTGCAAGTTCATCAGCTTCATAGTGTAGAAGTTCTGTAGGATTTAAATCTGCAACAGTAGCAATGTTGGTTTGTTCATCTCTTGGTGGAACAGCAGTTGGATCTCCGGGTACAATGACAGTAGGCATCTCAAATGGACCTTCCAAGATAACCTTCTTTAAGAACTTTCCATGTGGCTTCTTTAGATCACAAAACCTAAAGAACCTTATCACCCATTGATCGTAGTTTCCTGGAGTGAGCATTGGAGGTCTATCAAGTGATCCAGCTTCATGAATTGATTGTTGGCTGCTTAAAGCTTCACACATCTTTGCAAACCAAGTGGGTTCCTTCATAGTGGTCCGTGATGGATGTTGATTGAAATCGGTTGTGTAGGGTTGAACTTGAAGGCTTGGTGGTGGTTGAACCATTTGTGGTTGTGGAATTGCACCAAGTTGTGGAGTATGTTGCTGATTAAATTGTTGTTGATAAATAGCTTGTTGTTGATTCCATTGTTGATGTTGTGGAGTTAATTGTTGTTGTTGTTGATGATTATAAGTGTGAGGGAAATAGTTAGAGTATGGTGGTTGAGACATGATGATAAACTTGTGTGGTAAAAATGGATCTTTGTAGTCGAATGAACCTTTGTTGATGAAGTGTCCTTAGGCGTAGAAAAGACAAGAACCAAGTAGCACTTATGCGTAAAAACACCAAAAGTTACGCGTAACAATGAGGAGTTACGCGTAGGTTTTAGCTTACGCGTAAGTAGGAAAAACACTAAAGTTATGCGTAGACAAAAGTTAGGCGTAGAAACGTAGGCGTAGGATTACCTTATGCGTAGACCTTAGTTTACGCGTAAAGTGAATCTTATGCGTAGGATTTCTACGCGTAAGCTTATGCTTATGCGTAAGTTTAGGGTTTTTGCCCAAATGATCTTTTACACTATCACAGTGCAAAAGATATCCAAAGTCGACGTATTTTCAGACTTATCCAAGTAAGAAAACACGGAATAAACCAGGAAAATGAAGATCAAACCAAGGAAAAATCTTACGCGTAATTTTAGGGTTTTGATACGCGTAGGATTACTCGTAATTTTGATTTTGCCCAAAGTTTTTTCTAAACCAGTTTTTGTGTGATGAAATAGCTTCAATAACACCAAAATAACACAAAAGTGTGAAACTTGATGATCCAAAGCACTCAAAACAGTTATGCGTAGAAATACACACACGAATAAAAACTAGTTCAAAAACAATGATCCACGCATAAAGTTTGAAACTTTTTGCCAAAAACAAGTATTTTAACACCTTAAAACGTTGAAAGTACAAGAATCTTGGATTAAAAAGTGCAAAAAACAAGTTTTTAAAAGAGCTAAAGAATGCGTTAACCTTACGCGTAAGACCCAAAACCAAAAACTTCAAAAAAACAAACGAGTACACCCAACTATTTGGCGATTGATACCACTGTTAGGTCACTAGTTTTACAAACACATGTTATAAGAGAAGAGATGAAGGCGATTGAACAAGTAAACAAACACAAACACACGTTAGACTAAGACCGGTTATGCGTAGAGTGTAGGTGAAAGAATAACTTGAACAACCAACCCTCAAATGAGGGTTTACAAGAGTATTTATAGGAGGGAACCTAGGGCAATACTCCTAGTTCCCATCCTTTCTTATGTGGGCTTGGGCCTAAGCTTATGGGCCTTCTACATAAGCTTGACCTTAAACAAACATAAAGGCCATAATAAAGCTACCTATTACATATGAAATATAAATACTTGAAATACTGTTTAGGAGTGATTCCAACAGCATTACTCCAAAACACTTACTCTGGTATCCAGCATTTCCAAATTTGGACATCCACGAATCATTTCAATGACGAACGATAACATAACAATATTCCCAAAATCGACATAAGACAGCTTAAGTTTAATCAGGGATTGAAAGGGCACATTCATCCTAGAATTACCTTCCCGTATCAACTACAACAAGTTATAAAGATTAAATGTCATTAGTGTTGCACATTTCTTTAACATTGTAAAATCATAAGTGTAAAACTCAAATTGTTCTTACCGTGAAATCATCAAAATCCAATGTAAGGGTCTCAAGATTTTGAAGTCTTGTCAGCTGAAAGATATCAGATGTTGTGATTGTCGTCACAACATTATAACGACCGAATCTCAAATCCAACTTCCTCAAATTCCTAACATTTGCAATATCCCTTAGTCTCATCTCATTTTTACTAGGACGATTCATTTTAAGAGACTCAAGTGAGGGACAACCAGCAATAAAGTCCCAAACTGTACCGCTTAGAAAATTGACATGAAACAATTCTAAGCTCAGTAGATTTGGAAAGCCATGAAAATATTCCAGAGTAGCCAAAGAACAAACATGAATAACCAGATGTTTCAACTAACTACGAGAGTAAAGTTGGGTTGGGAACGTAACTGGGTCACCATACCAGTTTGTAATAATCAGCTCCTCAATTCCATGGTCAGCCAAAAACAAGAGCCACTCATGAATCTGTTCATAATGAAATTTGTCTATTCCAATCATTGATCTTGGCTCTACAAACTTTCTTATTGGACCCATAAGCCGATTTAAGAATCTAGTAACAAGCCTCCCATCAAACTCATATGATAAATAATAAAAGAAATCCTCATCAACTATGACATCGGTGAGCAAAGTCCACTTAGACCTCCAGTTTCGCGCTAAACTAGAGGTTCTCACCGCTTCTAACAAAGGCAACCGATTCAAAATGTTAGTGATCACTTCATCTGGCATGTTGCTAATACGATCGATCGACATGGTTTTGTTGGAAGTTGGGCTGGTTTTTTGAGTTCTGGAAATGAGGATTTATATTCTTGATTTCGATTTTCAGTTTAACGTTTCTGGATAATGGTGTATTATGATTGGTAAAGTTGTTTGTTGGGTGGGTGTATTAGTTCTCGGGAAATTAAATGCAAGCGTATCAGGGAAGAAACGGCTAGTAGCTATACTCACAATTGGTCCCCGGGTTGAAGGTTGGGTCAAAAATGTGAATGGTCTATTATACCCTCGAAGGAAATCCAGAAAATTAGGTTTGACTATCCCAATCCTGGTCAAGGGACGATTCTGGCATTTAATGGCCAAGGTTTGGACCTATGGCGATGAAAAGGCCGAGTTTTGTCCCATAACGAAGCGTCTTGCTAAGTTTAGGGACCAACGGTGTATTTTAGTCTATATATAATGTTAATCTGGTGTTGTAGATGAAGATTAGGATTAAAGTATAAGTACAATGTTAAGTTTTTAATAATAATAAAAGTATGAGGATAGTTTGGTCATTTAATTCTTTCAAACAATCAAACTAATAGAAAATTTTGTTAAGGGACCAAACCTGATACGGGTTACAACCATAAAAAGTAGATCCGTTAAAAAAGTAAAGGATTATTTAATTAAACCCGACAGACTACAAAAATCATTTATAGAATTAACTAAGAAGTGTTTCTACATCAAATCAATCTAATGCGACTCGATATTGAACCTGATCCAACCCGAATTAATACCCTCAAGGCTCAAGCCTACATGTTGCCTAACACATCTAAACTGTTAATTTATTACGTCTAATCGATACTAAGATATGAAGGACATGCTAAAAGTTACTTTTAGATCAAATATGAAATCCATAATTCAAAGTCATGTCTCTCAAGGCTTAAACTTGATAGCGGGGATGCATTGTGACGGCGGATACACTACAATTCATTATTTGCAATCAAATGTCATGCGAAAATAGTTATGACATCAATATAAATATCATCTTACAAACATATATACCAAAATAAACATGTCATTGAAAAATGAGATATGGTATAGCATATACACAAATATACCAACAAGATAATTGGTTTACTGTGTAAAATATGGTTTTAACTGTACCATCCATTTAGCGGTATCTTTCGTATTCTTTATAACAAGCTTTATTAAATCTTCAACAACATTAGTATCGTTTTCTATTATATTTATAAAGTAATTACATCTTTATCATTATCTACAATGTACTTAGAGATGTCTATGTTAACGATCTTGCTCACATTTTAATTCTCTTTGCGTTTTACATAATAATCTTTAATTTGCTCTTTACATTTCTGCATGTTTAATTGATACATGTAATATGAATAGATTAAATGTAGTATAAGTTGACAAAGCAGGATGTAAATATAATACAATTGTGTAAAGCATAAAATAATGTGTCTCAATGAGAAAACAAAATTGTGCACAACAATTTACTTTAAAAATCCATCATAATATGATATTGAACAAGAGAATTGCAACATTCACACCATTGTCCCACAAAAAATTCACACAATGAGATGACATGGTAAATTGCACATTTTAAAAAAAGAAGAGAATGTATGTGACTTTATATTGACAAATCACACAAACACAACTCATTGTATAAATTTTTTGATGTGAAAATTGTTTGGTCGTAGAAATCCTTACTAAATAAACATATTAGGGGCACCTTTTTGTGTATCAACAAAAACGAGAGATATCGGATTCAAATTTTCATCTCTCTGGTTCTCATTTCAATCCACAAGAAAGATAAACAAAATGATATATCGTTTAATTCTTTGCCGTGTTTAAGAGACACAATATATATTTAGTACAAGCTTAAAAGAATACACTTATATACACACTACATAACTTTACGATTCTAATAAAAGTTATTGTAGAAAGAAATTTTGATAAAAATCGAAATTAATATTGTAGTAAAAAAGAATCCATTCAACGATTAGTTGTTGGCGTGTCTTAACTTAAAAACCATAAATAATCTTATGTTTAATTTCAACATAAATGTAGTTTAGTAATTTCAATGTGTTAGAATTTTCAATAATTCAACATAATATTCATGCTTTCAATGCGGAAGGTATTTGGGATTTGCTTGTCAGCTTGTCTATTTTAGCTATAGTCATAAGAAAAAAATAAACTTATAGAGGCAAAATGACAACTGGGTCCAATGACCAGGCCCCCAAAGAATTGTTAGTTGCTCACAACTCACAACACAACTTTGAAAAATGAACACTACAGCAAAATGTATATAGTGCCAACAATAAATTTTTTCACCGCAAATTTGAACGGAAAAAGTTCAGAAATTGTGCCCATCATCAAAAGTTTACAGAAGTAAAAATTCAAGAATATTGTTTATCAACAGTTAGTTTGGAAAAAACATCACCACCACACATGATTACTATTGTAACTTTTTTCGTGAACCAAACCATTGTTCATATTCTGTTCCCATGACTTTAGAGCTTAAAAACCAAATGCTTTCTTGTAATGCACACTAGGAGTTAGTAAGGGATGCTAGATATTGATACCTAAATTACCTTAACAGTGACGGAGTAATGATTTTTCTCCCTCAACTCTCCCTACAATGATGGAAAACTCGATAAATTATTGTGTATGTTACAGGTGTGGGACTTCTAAACAAATCCATCAAGAGATCATCAACATAAAATTTGACCTTTCACAGATTACATGAAGCTTAGACTTACATTTCTCTCTAATTTTATTCACAATTACATAATGGATATTATACCGAAATGATACAAAGGCATTAATATTGCTAAGATAGAAAAAGAGAACATGATTATATTTGCTATAAGTAATAGATGACTCCATGCAGCATCTTCTAGGACTTTAATATTGCACCTGTTGAAACTGCCTCCTATATTAAATAAACTAGATCATCAAAGAAAAAGGATTTTGCTGAACTCTAAACCCTTCCAACAGGGGAAATAAGGGGAAGTGAGGCGTAGGCTACGGGAGCCTCACCTTCATCTACCTCATCTTCATCTACTTGTTTGGCAACATACGTTCTGAGTTCTGTATGGTCAGAAGATTTTCTGCATTCGATGACTGATATACATATCGAAAATGCGTGTAGAAGTGACAGAGACGTATTGTATTCGACTGAAAATATTCCTTCCTTTAATGGAGAAAGACTGAAGAAGGGTCTCCTGTTCATCTCATCTCCCTAAGGTCAAAAGCAAGGACGACATAAGCTGAAGAAAATTAGCATCTAAAGGTAGGAAAATTGTTGGCGCACGCGGATTGGGTAATGGTCAAAATGGGCTCTAGTCAAAATAGCAACTTTTCGCACAATCTGATATGGCATGGTTGGGTTGACCCAAAACACCTTTTGTCTATGATTCTAAATTTTTATACCCGCTTAAAGCATCAAATTTGATCACAAAACTATACTGATAACTGTATGAATTAAATGATGAAGGCTTTATGCAAAATAAGTACTTTGGGTGATTTAAATCCGTTTGAGATGTTCGGCGCATTTGACCCGTTCCCGTTCCCTTTTCCTATTTTCATATTTACCCGTTTGACCTGCTATAAGTACACGGGTCGAAATTTCCCTTTCCAAAGATTTTACAAACCCCTTTGTAACCACTGAAGCCACCAACTATTTGAGTAAAATTTTACTTCTATTTTCCGAAATTAATAAGCTTTTAGCCATCATAGGATGCCTGTTCTTAAGCAGATAATTAGCGCAAACAAACACAAATATGATAAATGTAGTATGGCCACTGTAGATAAATCAATGAGTTAGAGTATACCTGAAAGAAAAGGTTAAAACTTTCAGGGGAGTTTGGTCTTCTCTTAGATTCCACCTTGTTGGTAAGGGTTCTCAATCGGCATCCCACATCCCAACCCCCACAATCACAAACCCCGCCAGAACGCCACCTTTCAATTAATGGTGAAGGTTCTCCTTTTCTAGGTACACTGTGATGACCACCAGGTAGAATAACAGTTGTACTAAAATAATCTTGACTCTCGTCCTTCTCAGCCTTTCCTAGAAACTGCACAACAATTGCAGCCAGCTCAATTTCCAGATGGGGATCCAAGATTTGGTCGTCTGTTGATCCCGAGTCCATAGATGATAAAACAAACTCCCTAGTGATACAATTAGATGGTGAAGGATTGGAAACCTTCATTTGGGCTGTTACATTAGGAAGATAGCCGGGATTTATGCCTTTGGTGCCCTGAGATAACCAACCCCCCTTCTTTTTCTTCACCTCTTGAACGGAAAAAAATGTATAAATCCAACTGTTTGTGTCATCTTTTCCGGTCATACTTCTTACTGTGGCTGCAAGTATGTCACTGTTATTATCAACTGCAAATGTAAACAAGGGACGACCATTCTTTACAGCCACTTGAAACATAGCTTGATGTATTTTAGATGATGAATCGTTCATCTTATTCCTACATGAATTATCAACTTTCACTTCTTTGCAATTTCTCAAATCCATCTTTATTTTCGCTTTAACTTTTGCATTTTCAGGAGGTGTCTCAGGGTTATTTGACTTTGACGAGAAGAGTGGGTCCAATAGCCGTTTTAAAGGGCTTGAATGAGACCGTTTTGTGACAGAAGATTTATCCTTTGTTGAACTATGAGAAACCGGAGGCGAGTCCACTGTTTTTGTAGCAGACGTAGGAGCTGCAGACTTGGAGCTCATACTAAAGCTATAGCGGTGTTTTCTACCATCTTTAAAATCTGATTTCTTTGAAGAGGGACTCAACTCTTTTGCTTCTGTGGCCTTGGTTTTACATGGAGTGCTAGAATTTATATCAGAACTGGCTTCATTATCTGAGTTCTTTCTGTTGACAGTGTCTTGCTTTGAATCTTTTTGAATGTCGTCAGAGAAGATGACTAAACTTTTGTGCCTCTGGAATAAAGTATCTTCACTGGTTCCATAAGATGAATCTTGAAAACTCTCAGTTCCATTTACCAATTCATCTTGGAGCTTCGATTTTCCCTTTAAGGATGATGATGATGCTGTCCGAAAACTTTCCAGATCATCCGATGATTTAGATTCAGAAAAATTTTGAGGATTCACATCTTTGAAACGTCTTGACGTGGTTCTTGATCGGTTGATAGTTTTCTTCTCAGTAGAGTGATTAACTGGAGCATCTTTAGAAGAGATTTCTTCAGGAGACATGTTTAAATGAGATTGTAGAGTAGAATGATGAGGTTTCAAAGGAGCAGAAGAAGAGCCTTGACCTTGGCTAGAATGGCGACCTGAACCACCACTTGAAAATAATGAAGACGAGTTGCTGGTAGATGGCGAATTTTTGTCGCTTCCAGTGACTCCCTTTTTGTGATGATAATATTGCCATTGCTCTAAACGCCCCCAATCCATAACACCAAAATTTAAAGCTCTATCTTGGATGGGTTTTCCTCTCTCTAAATAAGCTGGCAGATTCGACATGTATCTAACAATCTCTTCCATCTCTGTTTCTTTCCTTCCAACATGTCGTTTTTGGCTCTGGTTTGACGATGATGCTGCCATCTAGTAGTGTTTTTACAGCTTCAGAATAAACAGAATAGGCTTCTATAAGAAACTTGTTACTACCTGGTTGCCTTCATAACCAAGGCCAAGCTTTGCTCTATGTCCTCTAAAACTTGCAATGAGTGCAGTGATATCTCTGAATTAACAGAAGAACCAAATTTTAAACTATGGTACCATCAAAGCTAATAGAAATTTATATTTAAGACAATCTGGTCATCAGCCTGCTTTTCTAAACAAAGCTCGAGAACATATTAATTATGAATATACTAAATTTACTATGTAAACACATACTCGGTAACTACCAAAAAGACTCCAGAAGGATACGCTCAATCAAAGCCATGTTCAAAAATATTATCACATGCGTTCCGGACAAAATTTATTCAAAGACCACCAAGAAATTGATGTTAATTTTCAATTCATCTCCAGATCAAACATAAGACATTTTTGTAAATTTATCTTCCAAAATCCAAACATTAGAGTTAGATAAGGACTCTATCCCCAACATCATGTGAATACATTATTAGGTCCTGCCTCAAACAAATGACATATGTAGCTGCTAACTTTAAATTAAGATGAAGACAAGTTAGGTACATGTGTGCAGGCAAAATGGCTTCACCAAACTAGCCCATTGGGTATTCTAGATCACAAATTCACATACTCCAGCAAAAAGACAAACTGTAGTCCATTGAAAAGGACAAGGAGAGGTTAACAAACAAAAAATAATTGTGGTCCATGGAAATCATTAATACCATGATAAAGATATGTTTATACAATTTGGAAGTATCACAAGAAACCAATAAGCAAGATTCCCTTATGATGAAGAAGAAGACGGCTTGTTAACAATTATGGGGTGTTTGGGATTGCTTATTAAAATTATTTATCTAGTTTTTAATTATGCAGTTTAAAAACCTTTTTTTTTGTATGGGATGCTCACTTGAGTTTTTATCTTGTTATATGTTTATTTTTAAGCAGTTTCGATAATTTAGCTTATAAAAATACGGAGGTTGGTACATGCTAATTTTGAGTAGATAAGCACTTTACGATGAGCAATCGTAACCACACCCTAGTTCACTCACAAATAATCGTATAAGAAATTTGGAAAAGCAATCGGCTGCAAAACAGTACTCATCAGCTGTATCAAGACGCAATAAGATAAACAATTTAAATAAACATCGCTAAAAAGTTTTTGAGCATGAAACAATGATTAAGACATGTAGGGAAAAATAAAAGAAAATCAAAAAGCGGAAAAGGGAAAAGTGACATTAACCATTTAGGCACATTGTCTCATTATTATCAACCTTTTATTTTTATCAACTATGTGTATAAATTATACACCCCAAGTTGTGCAAATAATTATCAACATAGTTAATAACAATTCTTTGACATTATCATACTAGACTAGACCTAGATTCAAGTTGTGCTTCAACTTGAATACGGAGGTTGGTACATGCTAATTTTGAGTAGATAAGCACTTTACGATGAGCAATCGTAACCACACCCTAGTTCACTCACAAATAATCGTATAAGAAATTTGGAAAAGCAATCGGCTGCAAAACAGTACTCATCAGCTGTATCAAGACGCAATAAGATAAACAATTTAAATAAACATCGCTAAAAAGTTTTTGAGCATGAAACAATGATTAAGACATGTAGGGAAAAATAAAAGAAAATCAAAAAGCGGAAAAGGGAAAAGTGACATTAACCATTTAGGCACATTGTCTCATTATTATCAACCTTTTATTTTTATCAACTATGTGTATAAATTATACACCCCAAGTTGTGCAAATAATTATCAACATAGTTAATAACAATTCTTTGACATTATCATACTAGACTAGACCTAGATTCAAGTTGTGCTTCAACTTTACAATAAAATATACATTGCAAATTTACAACCCCTTTATGATTATAACAAAAATACATAAATGGTAGTAACATTTTATCATTATTTCCTAAACTTATGATCAAAATATGGGTACTTTTCAGCAATAATACGAAAATGGGCCATTTAGGATGTGCTTATTTTTTCTACTTATACGCTTATTTTGTAGCAAAAAGTTTTGTGTAATCCAAACTGCTTCCCCTTCTGCTTTTCTACTTACTTTGAGATAATATAAGCAGATTTCGATAAGCGTGCAGGAAGATGATTATTTCCATGTTCTTTTTTTTTTTTTTTTTTTTTCTTTCTTATTATTATTAATAAGCATTTTTTACATAATAATCAAATCTAAACATTATATCTTGGAGTGCTCATTTTTAAGCTACTTAAGCATAACTTTAAGAAAAAAAAAAAAAAAAAAAGCTCATATAAAATTTTTAAAACCATAAATAAAAACTTCACCAAACAAAACAAAAACATCCCACCAAAATCCCAACAAATTAAAACAAGTCATTTCATCAAACACCCAATAAAATGCATATAATCAAATTAATGTCGGTGACAATCATAAAAAAAACAAATCTTGCAACATGAAATTAACAAAAATTCAACCTTGTTACTTAAACAATGAAACTTTAACAAAAAAGACAGTAAAGAATTGACCTTTTTACTTGTTATTTGTGATCTTCAGAATGTTCAAAGAGAGTTTTGATGATGTGTGTGTGTTTTTTAGTATGTGTGAGAGAGATGTGTATTTTTGGGTGGTGATGATGTATATGAAAGAGAAGATATATATTGAATTGAATTGAATTGAATAAGGATGATGAAGTCTACTACCAGGTGGGGCATTTTGTGACAGTACATGTGGATTTGAGCCTCATTTTATTACACAATCAATCTTGGTTTAAAAAGTTTATTTTTCAATGCAAGGCGTGTTTGTACATAGGCTTTAAAACTAAAGTACATCTTTACTCTTTATTCTTTACAGAGTTTTAATCTGGTAACATTATGTTTTACAGAGTTTTTAAATTGGGTAGTTGTTTTTGGCATAAGTTTATGTAGGTTACTGGAGATTGAGTTTTTAAAATAAACTGGCTTATAAAATAAGTTTTGTTTGTCATACGAGTTTATAAAGGCTTATACAAGCATAAGTTTCTATAAGCTCAAACTTATTGAAAGGGCTTATGAGAGCTTATAGCTAATTAAATGACCTAAATACATTTAAAAAAATTAAATTCTCACGTAAAAGCTGAAAATATATCTGAATTTAATTTGATGTATTTTTTATGCGATTTTGCATGAATAAGCCCTAGTTACAATTAATTCACCATACAGCTTTATAAAAATATAAGCCCCAGCTTTCGGCTTATAATATAAGCCTCAGCCCCAGCCCTAACCCATTGCGTCAAATATACTCTATAAAGCCTCATAAAAAACACAAATATGTCGTATCTTCTACCTTTTTGACTTTGTTTACGGTATAACACAGTTTTTTATTAGTTTATGTTTCGTATTTTTTGTTAATTTAATACTTTTAACTTATTAAATTTATATTTTTTATTCCGTACTTTCTGTTTCAAAGTTTTATAATATATACAACATTATAAAACAAAAAAAGAATAAAAAATTGAGGAGTATTACTTGCAAAATAAAGGTCTTCATAACCTATTCTCTAAAAAAAACTGTAAAATTCACAAGTTTTCGATAAAATATAATATTAAAATCTTAAGTAGTAAGATCTATAAATAATCGTGTTGAATACGGTAAATGTTTGAAAATCAACAATAGATAGTCTAATAATTGTCAAATAAGTTAAAAATATATGGTGCTATCCATTTTGGATTGATAATGAAGTGTAAGACGTGTGGATATCTTGAAAATTTGAGCACGTCCAGTTAATGAATGTCGACCTGAAGTTGCTGAAACGCATTGAAGATAAGTAAATCATATTTGACAAGTGCATAAAAAGTGTAATATGAATAGGTCATCATCATTAAGATTAATTTAGATACTTGTGATCATAGAGTTTACAACACCCCTTTTTATACTAAGTTTGTTGTAATGTTAGCAAAGGTTACTTCTTTCGTCACAGACACAAATAAAGGTTTTATACAAATAAACACTTAGAGGGCATTTGTTATCCGGTTTTTCAAGCAAGGGTTTGGGTTGATGCCCAAAATCTTTTATGATCGAAACATTTAAGAATTGTGTTATAGATACTTTGAGGGTATACAAAGTAATATGCGAAATCTACTACTTAGTACTTTAGAAGATTAATGTGTTTGATGTATATGAATGAATGGAACAGTTATGAGCAATGATATAACCAAATGCTTCAATTTTATTAATGATAATACGAGTGATCTCAACTATCACTAGGGTTTACAACCTTAAAGCTTAACAAAAGATACGTGTGTAACTGCTAACTTATGATCTCCTTTTATAGCGCAAGGAGTCCTTTACAAGATAACTATCACTATATATTCGTATAATGTTGGGAATTATGCTAAGTATGAATTATGCTGAAATTACTGCCGATGGATTCTGCTGAAGTGCAAGGATTCTGCTGAAGAAGTAATTCTACTGAAGTATTAAAACCGTGTAGATGGTTTCTGCGGAGATAGTTATTCCGCGTATTCTATAGTTAGTTAGGATATGCATGAGCTTTATTAGGAAGTTATAATGTATATCTTATTTAGTTTTATGTGTATACGTTTCTTGGGAAACGGTTTAGGGTTCCTTGTCTATAAAAGGAACACAATAGTATGAGCTATGTACGACATTGAAAAACAAAGTTTCAATATAATTAAAAGATCCATAGAGGATCAAAGTGTTCTTAGTTATTTGTGTTATTACTTGTGTTTGAATTCCGCTAAAGAATACAAGTTATAGAGACTGTCTTTTAGTGTGTTTGTGATTACATAAGCATAACTAATGATCTACGAGTGCTCACAAGATCTATCAAGGTCTAAGGTTCAACAAGTGGTATCAGAGCCTCGGGAGAGTCTCTACGATACTAAGAACAGTCTTTTCTTTACAACCATACAACCAAAACACCCCTCGTCTCTTCGTAAATCAACCCGCTTATCCTCTTCACACCGCCTCTTCTCGCTAACCTCCTGATAGCAGGCTTTGTGATCCCCTGGATGTTGTCTCGGAGCACTTTGCGATGTCGTTTCGCTCCTCCTTTGATAGGCATGATCAAGTTGCCTTGATGGGCATCTCTCAGGTACATAACTGTGTTTTTGGTTGTAGTGAAAGATACAATGAACTTAAGGAAGCCTATGATGTTTTGAAACCTAAATATAATGAATGTTATGTTGAAGTTGAGGCTTATAAACAGGCTTTAAAAACATTAGAAAGACAAAAAGTTTGGTTTCAAAAGAATCAACTGGCTTATGATAAAAAAATAAGGGTGTTAGAAAGTGATCTAGAATGTACTAAAATTGATTTAAAACGCACTAAGAAAGAAAAAGCTGATGTAGTTTCTGAAAACAAAGTGCTAAAAGAGAAACTAGATGAGGAAATAGCTAGGCATAAAGAATGGTTGTTGAATGGAAACAAGTTAGCTAGTCACATCTATGCTAGTCAAAATCCTAATACTGCAATAGGTTTAGGCTTTAAGAAGTATGTAGGGATAGAAGCTAGGGATGACACACGTAAATCTACACCAGCAGGATTAGCTAACTTTGTAAAAGAGGGTAACTTACATGTTGTACGTGGACCTATTAGAGGTGAACACATGCCCATTGACCTGTCCATCACAGTTGACTTTGATGGATCACACCATCTTTATGGCAAAAAGTCAAAAGACTTACCAGACCCTGATTCTTCATCTAATGACTTTGTCTCTTGTTCTGACAGTGACAAATCTTCTGATCAAGGGTCTACTTCTTATGCCAGTTGTGATTCAAGTGATAAGTCAGACCTTCCCAAGACCTCACCCAAGCCTACACCCAGGACTCCCTACAATCCTTTTAGAGTTGCTGCTGAGGAATCAACTTCCAAGACAGTTTCCTCTGAAGATTTGTTTTTTAATTCTTTGCAAAATAATGTTTTTCATTATGTTAAAAACAATTCCTTTAATGTTTGTGGGTTGAATACTTCTGCATGTAATAGAACATCTTTTAATTTGAATAAATCTTCTAAAAAGAAGACATGTTTTGTTTGTGGAAGTAAATTTCATTTGATTAAGGATTGTGATTTTCATGAGCAAAGAATGGGTGTATGTGCTAGTCAAAAGAAATCTAGACCAATGTGGAAAAATGTTAATGATATACCACCTTTTGTTCCACAAGCAACTCATAATACACCTTCTTCATTTCCTTGGAGAAGATCTGTTGCTAGACCATATGTGCAACCTACTAGTTCATATTTTTAAAATGGTTATTGGCCTGGATGTGTTGACTCAATGTATGATGGGAAGGGATATAGGGATACTGCTGTGAAGCCCTCAGCAGGTTGTTCTTGGACTAAAAAGGGACCTAATTTTCAATGGAAACCCAAGAACAATAGTGGATCTTATACTTCTGCATGGCCTAACTCTAATGATCCACAAGGCAGGCTCAAGTCAGTGATGACTTGAGCCTCCATAGTGTACTAATATTTTGTATATATTTTTGTTGTTATTGTAGGATCATCCTCTTAAGCATAAGGAAGTTGGCATTGTTGACAGTGGTTGTTCCAGGAGCATGTCAGGAAACAGAGATATGATGCATAATTTCGTACCCATAGAAGGAGGAGGCAATGTGACTTTTGGTGGAAGTGATGGTAGAATCACTGGGAAAGGCACCATCAAAACACCTTTACTGGATTTTGAGAATGTCTACTATGTAAGGGAACTACAACACTTCAACTTGTTCTCAGTCTCACAAATCTGTGACACCAAGAACAAAGTATTCTTCTCTGAGGATGAATGTCTTGTGCTATCTAAAGACTTCAAACTTCCAGAAGATTCATCAATACTGCTGAGAGTTCCTAGAAATCACAATCTATACACATTCAACTTGAATGATGTTCAACCAGAAGGTGACCTAACTTGTTTGGTGGCTAAAGCATCCCTGGATGAGTCTACAAAATGGCATAGAAGGATGGCTCATGTGAACTTCAAGACTATGATGTTCAACCAGAAGGTGACCTAACTTGTTTGGTGGCTAAAGCATCCCTGGATGAGTCTACAAAATGGCATAGAAGGATGGCTCATGTGAACTTCAAGACTATAAACAAGCTTTCTAAACTGGGTCTTGTTGAAGGACTTCCTTCTAAATTTTTCACCAATGAACATAATTGTGTTGCCTGCAACAAAGGAAAGCAACACAGGGCCTCATACAAAGCTATTACTGCTGTGAGCATTATTTCAGAACCTCTTCAGCTGCTGCACATGGATCTCTTTGGTCCAACCCAAGTCAGAAGTATTGATCACAAGTATTTTGGTCTGGTAATCACTGATGACTATAGCAGGTTTTGTTGGGTATTCTTTCTGAGGACTAAAGATGAAACATCTCAAGTGTTGAAAGAGTTCATTACCCTTGTTGAAAACCAGTTGAACAAAAAGGTTAAAGGAATTAGGTGTGATAATGGGACAGAGTTCAAGAATGTTGTTTTAATAGAACTCTGTAAGTCTAAGGGGATAAAAAGGGTCTATAGCACTCCAAAAACCCCACAACAAAATGGGGTAGCTGAAAGAAAGAATAGGACCTTAATAGAGACAGCAAGATCTATGCTTGCAGACTCTAAATTACCCACTATGTTTTGGACTGAAGCAGTTAGCACAGCTTGTTATGTACAGAACATGGTATCCATTACTAGACCTCATTTCAAGACACCTTATGAACTTCTCACTGGGAAAGTTCCTGCTATTCACTACCTCAAACCTTTTGGATGTCAAGTGACCATTTTGAATACTAGTGATCCACTGGGTAAATTTGATGAGAAAGCTGATGAAGGGTATATTGTGGGTTATTTAGCTCATATTAAGGCTTATAGGGTATACAATTTATCTGCTAAGAAGATTGAGGAGACTTTGAACCTGAGATTTCTATAAGATAAGCCTAATGTTCAAGGACAGGGTCATGTTTGGTCTTTTGACCTTGATTACTTAATTGATTACTTGGGTTATTCTAGACATGTGGCTAACCAAAATGCAGGTTCACAAGAGTCTCCCACTGATAATGCAGGTACCATGGATGCTGATTCTGATTGTGAGTTTGAGGATGATGAACATCCTATTATTGTACCTTCCTTCTCTCCTAACCATTTTGTAGGTGATACTTCTAAAGTTACTTCTGATGAGAGTGAAGATGAGTCACATTATGCAGAGGACCTTGCTAGGCTTAAGAAACAAGAGTATGCAGCTAATCTTGAAGCTGAGAAGCTTGATGGGGAGGTTGCAAGAGAAGCAGTCAGTGGAAACCATGATTCCTCTGACAGTGATCCTGTTTCTCCCATCATCACCAAACCTGCTGAGAGCGTTGCTGTTTCTACTCCCATTTCTACTAGAGTGTCTCCAGACTTTGGCGAACCTTATACTCGATTTCCAAGTCCTTCAGATCTTGGTAACCATCAACCCAAAGCTGGAATCTTCACCTCACCTTCCTATGACACTGATTTTGAGCCAACAATGACTAATCTTGATACATCCATTGATGTCAACACCACTGCTACAAAAAGGATCAACATTGCTCATCCTCAATTTAATGTTATTGGTGATCCTTTAGCACCTGTTAGAACTAGAAGGACTGTGACAAGTTCTAAATATGGACAGGTTGCTTTTCTTTCCTATGTCTCAAACCAGCAAAGGGACAATCACACAGACTTTAAGCTATGTCTGTTTGCTTGTTTTCTTTCTCAAGTGGAACCAACCAGTCTTACTCAAGCTCTTGAAGATTCAAGTTGGCTTGAAGCAATGCAAGAAGAGATGCAACAATTCAAAAATCAGTAAGTTTGGATCTTGGTACCACTACCTGATCATAAGTATGCAATTGGGACCAAATGGATTTTGAAGAATAAAAGAGATGCAAGGGGTGCTGTGATTAAAAACAAAGCAAGATTAGTGGCTCAGGGGTTCAGGCAAGAGGAAGGCATTGATTATGATGAAGTGTTTGCACCTGTTGCTAGAGTTGAGGCCATTCAAATTTTCTTGGCCTATGCATCTTACATGGGGTTCATGGTATATCAAATGGATGTCAAAGGTGCTTTTCTGTATGGAGAAATAGAAGAGGAGGTCTATGTCACTCAACCCAAGGGATTTGAAGACCCAGATCATCCTAAACATGTTTACAAGGTTGTAAAAGCTCTCTATGGACTACATCAGGCACCAAGAGCATGGTATGCTAGGCTGTCAGCATTTTTGCTGAAGCATGGTTATAGAAGAGGTGCCATTGACAAAACACTTTTCCTAAAGAAGAATTCCACAGACATCATTCTTGTGCAAGTTTATGTGGATGATATTATATTTAGCTCCACTAAAGAAGCTTGGTGCAGGGAGTTTGAGGAGCTGATGAAGGGAGAGTTTCAGATGAGTGCTATGGGGGAGCTTACTTTCTTTTTGGGTCTCCAAGTTTAGCAGAAAACTGATGGTATTTTTATCAGTCAGGATAAATATGTGAGGGACATTTTAAAGAAGTTTGGTATGGAGAATGTCAGAACTGCCACTACACCTTATGAATCTCCAAAACCAAAGAACAACATTGAACCAGATCCGGCTGTGAATGTTCACTTATACAGATCTATGATTGGTTCATTGATGTATTTAACAGCTTCTAGGCCTGACATTACTTTTGCTGTGAGTGTTTGTTCTAGACATCAAGTCACTCCACTTGCTTCCCATCTGAATGCAGTCAAAAAGATCTTTAAGTACCTTAAAGGCCAACCCCATTTAGGTCTTTGGTACCCAAAAGAGTCTCCTTTTAAGTTGGAAGCATATAGTGATAGTGATTATGCTGGTGCAAATCTGGATAGGAGATCTACAACTGGAGGTTGCCGATTCCTTGGAAAGAGATTGATTTCTTGGCAGTGCAAGAAACAAACAATTGTGGCTACCTCATCTACTGAAGCAGAGTATGTTGCTGCTGCAAATTGTTGTGGTCAGGTACTATGGATACAAAATCAATTGTTGGATTATGGGTTTAACTTCATGAATACAACAATTTTTATTGATAATCAAAGTACCATATGCATTGTTAAAAATCGAGTTTTTCACAGTAGAACTAAGCATATTGAAATCAGGCACCACTTTATAAGAGATGCATATGAAAAACATTTGATAAAAGTGGTTAAGATTCACACTGATGATAATGTGGCAGATTTATTGACTAAGGCTTTTGATGGACCAAGGTTTCAACACCTGGTGGTCAATATTGGGATGCTTAACTCTTAACTACAAAGTTTAAGGGGAGGCATAGGCCTCAGGGGAGGCATATGCCTCAGGGGAGGATTCATGTTGTAAAATTTGTAAATTATTGTTAATATTTTTGTTTGCTAACACTAGCCAGCTAATGTTCTTTTAGTTTTGTTTGTCTTGGTTTAGTTTGTGTGTTTCTCTGTGTCTGTTTTGCAGAATGCATATATATGTTGAAGTTCACCATGTTTGGTTAAGTGGAATATGGTCAAGTAAGCTTAAAGCTTGTTTCTACTGAAAAGAAGTACTGAAGTGAGCTAATTATTTCTACTGAAGAGAAGTACTGAAGTTAAATTGTTCATTCATTCAAGAAACAGTTTATAGTTTACAGCTTACAGCTTACAGATTACAATCAACTTCAAATGAAAATACAAGACCATTTCTATACAAGATCTACTAAACCTATACTAGCTTCTATCATCTATTCCAAACGCTGGATATGCATGACCAGTACGACGAAGAAGCTAAAAACAAAAATGGGAAGGATGGATTGATGAAAATGAAGATGAAGCTGGTGGATATGGCAGATGGATGTGTGATATGAAAATCTTCAGTTGTTCCATCTACTCATTCCACCATAAAGCAATCACTCCATCTTCCTTTTGCTCTTTCCCTTAACGATATGAGATGAAGCACCAAAACATGGCGCAGAAAGAGCTAACACCACCTCTCTTCTGGCACGTGGCCTTGGTTGAGGTTGAGGTGTTGAAGGTTGGGAGTGTGATGTTCTCTTGTTGTTGAAGAGTGGCTCTAGACGCTCTGTGGAGTCATCAGAACCCATAGATGAATCACTTGGATTCACCACACTATCATCTTCAGAAGAAGGAAGAAAAGGGGATTTTGATGGTCGAGGTTCATCTTGATGGGGGTAGCGAAACAATGGGCTTGAATCTTCACTGGATGATGATGATGAGGATGAGGAAGTGAGATTTATTACTTCTGGTTTGGTGGACATTGGTTATTGTTGATGATTGAGAAGTTTTTGGAGAAATTAGGGTTTGTGAAGATAATTGGGGTTAATTGATGTGTGATTAAATGTGCATTGGGACTATCTTATAGGCGGATTCAAGGCTTAATGAAATTTAATGCGAGTTGGGTGGCACAGTAAAACTCAAAGATATTTACTGAAGATTCTTGATTACTTGAGTTATTTCTGCTGATTGACCTCCTTCAGCAGATTGACCGTACTTTCTGCTGAAGTGTTAATTTAAATTTGGTTGGAGTTGCTTTACACGTCAGATATGGTCAACAACTTGTTCCGATATTTTTGACCATAAATTGGGTAACTTCTACTAATACCTTCTTCGCATATCTTCACCTTAAATTAACTGATTCCCTCTTCACTCGATTTAAACACACTTTCAGTTACGTAAATCATAACCCATTATCACGATTTCTCATGGCGCTTCAATTTAAGAAAGATCATAACAAAGTTGCTTTTCTGGGAAAAGCTAAGGGTCATGAACTATATGAACCAATGGTGGAGTTCTTGAAGCGATCTAAGATTCATTATGCTTTAACACATTCTCATAATGTGATATATGAATCGTTGGTTACACAATTTTGGGCATCTGCTACAAAACGGAGTGACACAGAGATTGCTGCTATGGTTGATGGAACAAAGTATGTTGTGACGGAGGAGTTGATAAGAAGACAGCTTCGTTTGGATGATGAAAATGGGGTTTATCACTCTAATGCTGTGGAGATACTTGCTGGCCTAAGAGCTTTTGGATACCAGAGTACGAGGACAGATATATGGTTCAAGAATCAGCTTTGCCCAATGTGGAGGTTTTTGGTACACACATTGCTTCAGTGCATAAGCAATAAATCAGGAGGATGGGATCAATTTTCTACTCAACTGGGATGTGGTATTGTATGTCTTTCTCAGGGGTTAACTTATAACTTTCTAGGTTTATTTTTGATAATATGGTTGAAAATATTCAAAGGAAAAAGCATAAGTTTTTAATGTACCCTAGGTTTTTGCAAATGATTTTAGACATTACCACCCAAGTTCAAGTATTTTGTCCCATAGGAGCTTTAACTGCTAAACTATTTGCTTCAATGAAAACTCACTATGAGGGGGAACATTATCCTTTGCTAGCAGCTATGTTGCCTCAAGGCAATGAGGCTGCTGATGAGGGTAATGTTGTTGGTGATCCACTCTCTACCAATGTTGCTGCTGGTGGTAATCCATCAGTTGCCATTGATGAGGGCCCTTCTGCTACTGCTGAAGCATCATTTGTTTCTCCTGACCAACCTCCACCTACACCTTCACCTAGACCTAGTCCTAGTCCACTACCTACTCAAGTTACTCTTGATGAGTTTGAGTCTGAACTTGATAGACTGGCCACACCTAGTCCAGTTAGGGAGCCTTTTGATGAAGGTTCTCCTGTCATTGAGCATGTTCATATTTCTCCTGAAAGGTCTAATGAAGCTCCCATTACCACTGAGCAATCTGCTGGTGGAGCTGAGGACCCTATTACACTTACATCTGTATATGCTCTAGTGAACAGGTATGTGGCTGAGGTTGTTGATCTCAAAAAGGAGCTTGCTGAGACTAAATCTACACTTGGTGGTGAGATTGTGGAGTTGAAGAGCAAGGTTAAGGATTTAGAGGAATAATTTGGAAAAAGTAGCAAAAGGAGGTTTTTGGTTTCTTCTGATGAGGAGCAAGAGGATACTCAATTTGAGTCACTTGAAATTTTGGCTGATGTGGCTCAGAAGACTCATGTTCCTTCACCAATTGTTGCTGAATCTTCAAAGAACAAGAGACCCATTCAGTTTACTAGAAGAAAGAGAAGACAATATTTGAGTAAGGATTCTTCTGAACCTTCAAAGGTGTCAGGCGTTGCAACTGCTGATGATCAAATGGAGGATGTTGCTTCTGAACATGGTCAAGCTTCATTTGTACAAGAACAACCAGGTCCTCCACCTTCAGCAGATCATCCTGAAGTCTTTCTTGCTGGAAGAAGTTTTAATCTGGATCCTAATGCTGATGTCTTTTCTACACCTGTTGAAGATTTGTCTCAACATGTTTCTTCTGATGATAACTTGGGTGTTTCTTCTGATGTTCCTATTGTTGATATTCCTTATGATGATTCTGCTAAGGAGTCTGCTGATAAAAGGAAAGGAGTAATGATTGATGAAGAGCTTGGTTCAGATCTTGTGAGTGAACAGGAAAGGCAAGAACAAGCAAGGATGTTTACTGAGTATGCAGATATGCAGAAGAGTCGTGCATTGGCTCAAAAGCTTGAAGCTCAATTTACTACCAATTTGCCTCCTGAGAGACAAAGAGAAATTGATGAATTATCTACTCAGTTCACTGATGAGCAATGGGATGCTTATACTCATCAAGCTGCATCCAATCCTACTCTTGCACAAAGTATTTTAGGAGCAGACTTTGATAGTGAGAATTTTGCTTCACAAATGATGGCTCTTGGACAACAGAGGAAGCAAGCTGCAGCTGCACAAAGAAAAGCTCTTGCTGCACAGAAAGCTAAAGCCAAAAGGGAGAGATCACCTACTGAAGCTCAAAAGAGATTATATATGAGGAAAATGGTGTACAATCATAGTTTTAACTTCTATCAATATGGTTTAAGAAAGAAGCAAGTATGGGCTTTATCTGATGATGCTTTACTCAGTATGTACCATAAAACTATGAAATACGTTACTCCAATTTCTAGTTTGAAAAGGATTGCTGGTAGTGCAGATGCTCCAAAGGCAAAGAGACCTAAGACAGTTGAGATTGTGGATTCTTTTGATGATGTTACACCAAAGATGAGTTCTCCTGTTGTTACTTCTGAAGCATCTACTGAAGCTATACATTCAGCTGACAGGGTTCACTCTGCTGAACCTCATGTTCTTTCTTCTGAAGCATTACCTAGTGTTGCACCTATTGATACAGTAGGAGAAGAGTTGGGTAAGAAAGCTGAACAAGCAGCTGCTAAAGCTAAGCAAGCCAGAGAAGTGCTTGAGAAAATGTATGCCTTGCGTGGTGTTGTTCCACTTACGTCTACTTCTACTTCTTCCATTCATGATAAAGATGTCCCTGATGAATCTGAGAAGGTATCTATGGGGATTTATATACCAGGTAGGAGGAAGAAAAGGATGTCTAAAAGGAGACACATTTCTCTAAGGAGATCTGTGAGATCAGCTGGGACACATACCTCTAGGGTTAAGAAATCTCACAAGGGTAGTTCTTTGGATCTCAAGGCTGCTGAGTCAACTTTCATTAAAGAAGGATCTGCTGATGCTTTTCTTGAAGGATCTCATGATGTTTTGACTGCTTGGACTTTGACTGATGGACAGCTTAACACTATTTTTAGGCTGGATGATTCTTCTATGCAGTTTAACTTCTTGAAGGAAATCTTTCATATGGTGGATAGGCATGATTTGAATACTCTGTATGGACTTGTCACTAAGCATTATGCTACACATTCACCACAGGGTTCTGGTTTATACTTGTTGGGTGATCTTCAAGTTCTGTTTGACTCTCAATCTCCAGATGGTAAAGGGTATTCTATTTGGAAGAATTCACATAAGTGGAAGGTTGAGACTTGGAGATTTTATCCTATGCCATGTATGCATGTGGTGGAGACACAGTGTGGCATGACTGTGTGTATGTTCTCAGATAAGATTTATCCTTTGTCTGTGTCCTTGTTAAAAAGAATGCTTAGCCAGAAGTTAGAAGTTCCACCTTATCCAGTTGGGAATGATAAGCTACATGCTGAACAATGTGTTGGAGTGATTAAGACTCAGCTTCTGCAACATCAAGCATCATCTTGATTATGGTATTATGTATTCTTTGTAATATTTGTTTTATTTGATTCTTAGTTAAAAAAAAAAAACTATGTATATTCTTGAGTTTGTCAAACTTTTATTGCAGATTTGTTGTATATTGTTGGTTATCGACTCACCAGCTGTGCCTTGTGTACATCAAAGAGTTGGCTAGTCCAAAGGGTACATCTTTGGTAAAGACACATCAAATCTGTTGATAGCTGTAATGGTTTGCTCAAAATCATAGGGTGTGCAACTTACCCATGCTTAATTGTTGAGGGTTGTATGGTCATCAATTCACCATGGTTTATTCCTTTTTGGAATCCAAGAATTTGCTAGCCCATAAGTATAGGGCTTGTGGTAAAGGCAGTGGAATACCATATTGGGTTCTCAATTCACCAAAGGTGATTCTTTCCCCTAAGAATTGACTAGTCCTGAGCAAACGGCTACATGTAAAGACATTTCAAATCCGTTTATGGTTGCTGATTTGCTAATAAATCAGATGGTTATCAGTGTACCATAGTTTTCGAACTTAAACATATGGCTACTCCAGTAGTAATGGCTATTGGTAAAGAGACATCAAATCCATTATTTTCAATGATTCACCTCTCACAGGAGTTAACACACATGGATGTGATGAGAATAGTATGAAACTAATATGTTTTGATGTACATTATGTCATTTGTTGCTGCAAAGATCTGGAGTTTCCAAGTTTTGTCATCATAGAGATGTAATTGTTTTGATTCTTTGCTGCTGATGTTCGAGTTTAATCCACTATTTCTGACGCGTTAAAGATCTATCAAGAAACTTGAACTTAACCTAGTCAAATTCCAGTTTAGGGGAGGATTGTTGGGAAGTATGCTAAGTATGAATTATGCTGAAATTATTGCCGATGGATTCTACTGAAGTGCAAGGATTCTACTGAAGAAGTAATTCTACTGAAGTATTAAAACTGTGTAGATGGTTTCTGCGGAGATAGTTATTCCGCGTATTCTATAGTTAGTTAGGATATGCATGAGCTTTATTAGGAAGTTATAATGTATATCTTATTTAGTTTTATGTTTATACGTTTCTTGGGAAACGGTTTAGGGTTTCTTGTCTATAAAAGGAACACAATAGTATGAGCTATGTACGACATTGAAAAACAAAGTTTCAATATAATTAAAAGATCCATAGAGGATCAAAGTGTTCTTAGTTATTTGTGTTATTACTTGTGTTTGATTTCCGCTAAAGAATACAAGTTATAGAGACTTTCTTTTAGTGTGTTTGTGATTACATAAGCATAACTAACGATCTACGAGTGCTCATAAGATCTATCAAGGTCTAAGGTTCAACATATAAGATATGCACAATATATATCCGATAAATACAAAACGCGTACATATCACATAAGCAGTACAAACTCTATGTACTAGCAGTACTAAGTTAGTTAGTACTGCTAGTGTTATCTTTAACAGCCCCGTCTGTATGCTTGGCAGTACTAAGTCCATTACTGCTACATTTAATTTTCAACAATCATCTCCTAAACTTATGATTTCTCTGCAAATCACTAAGTTTCTTCAATTAAACTTTAACTCTGATGATGAGGGGGGGGGATTCTTCCAAACACACTACTTCTTCTGAGCTATCTCCTCAATCTTCTGCAATAGGTTGTAAGCATAGGAGTTCCTTTCTTTGTGTAAGTAGTCAGTTTAGAATCTAGCATCTGAATTGCCACTATAGCTGAAAGTGGATAACCTCTGTCAACAGACATATATAACTAACTTTCACTTAGTTCCACATGTACTCTACAGTACTCAAATAATCTCCAGCTTTTCACCATGTAATCATCCCACCAGTGATCACTTGCATCTTGCTCAAACATACACCTTAGAGCATGCCAGATAGCAAATTTTAAAGCACATGTGGGTCTTGTAGAGCCATATCTAAACTTGACAATCTTCCATAGGGCTTCCAGATCTTCTCTATCAACAAAATGCAGCAAGTAGCCAAAAGATGGATATTTACCTTTGAAACCATTAGATCTTGTCAGCTCTATGTAGTTCTTACATCCATAAGACACTATCTGCCAGTCAATTATGGGAAACTTGGTAGTTAGAGCAGCTGCATCAACTGCATCTTCTTGAATGACCAGCTGATCCAGTCTCTTTTCATCACCACTCAGAATTGTTTCTTTGCAGCTTAAGATTCCATAGTTGAGGCAGATCTCTTTGTTCCTGAAAATCTTTCTTCTTCAGTCATTAGAACAAAACTCTGAATCTTTCTGTAAGCATTGAAGTACAGCCTCTCAATCTTAGCATTGGACTTTCCCTTCAACTGACTTGCTTTCCAGTTGTGCTTGAGATATTCTTTCATCTGATGTATGATCTGAGCTTTTGTTGGTGGCTTTGGTCTTGCAAATTTCTTTTCTTTCGGACCTTTCCTGATAATATCAATTAGTTCATTCAAAGCAGCTTCTCTTTCTTTTGCAGGAATTTCTTCTCTCTATAAATCAGATAATTGCTTTGCTGCAAGCTCATCATTAGCCTCTCTTTCTTTGATGATCCTTTGCTCTTCCATGAATCTGGCAACTTATGCTTCATGAACCTTCTTAGCAACCTCAGCATCATAATTTATTTGTGTTAGAGCCTTCTTCTTCACTTCTTTGGTTCTTCAGACTCTTCCACTTTACCTTTTCCTTTAACCAAAGCATCAGTACCTTTAGTTACACCAGCAGTACCTTCTTCATAAGTAGTAGTACCTTTTATAATATTAGCAGTACTAACTAAATGTTGACCATTGGTAGCAGTATCACCAACATCTTCATGCAAATCAACTAGTTCTATTGGTGCATCTTGATCAACCAGTTCATCTGCAATTTGTTGATCATCACTACCACCTAAACCCTGATAATCTCCACCCAGATTTTCTTCAAAGTCTAGCTTCCTTCCCTGAGTGTAAGCATCTTTTTTCCTCCTCTGTTTGGGAGAATCACCCAAATCATCATCATCATCATCATCATCATCATCATCATCAGAACTTGGGTCTATTGCAAAATCCTTCCTTTTTACCTTTAGTGCTTTAACTTGTGCCTGCAACTTCTTCACCTTTAGGACCAATTTCTTGTAGACCGTTTCTTACAATTGCTTTGTGTCCTTGAGGTCTTGTTCTAAAGTATCCACCTTGTTGGTTAACCTGGTTGTTGGGATATGAAAGTGCTAAAGATATGAAAGTACTGAAGATATGAAAGTACTGTAAACTGCAAAGTACTGGAAGAAGTCAAAGAGTCAAAGTACTGCTAAAGACAAAGTCAAAGTACTGCACTATGAAGTCAAAGTACTGCAAGAACAAAGAACTGTTATATTCGTTTATGGAAAGTATTGTATTCTATGTTTAGATTACTTGTCGTACAAGAATACAAATTGTAAACCGACTTTGATATCCTTGAGCCTATAAAAGGACTCCTAGATTGGCATTAGAGATATGAGTCTATGAGTTTTAGAGTTTACGAATTCATAAGTTATTTAGTATATTAGAGAGAAGTTCGATAATCTTAGAGTTGTTTAGAGTATCTGCATAATAAGCAGATTTAGAGTTTATAATAAAAGTTATTCTTCTTAGCTTTGTTAAGTAAATTCCGCGTACTTGATAAAGATTGCTCAGTGTTTCTTTGTTAATAACTTAGGATTTATCCGAGGTTATTAAACCTTAACAAGCTAGTTAAAGTTAGTTTGATTAAAGTATATCGATCCAACAAGTGGTATCAGAGCTTGTGTGGAAACTCTGACTAAGAAGAAAACCGATTTCAACAAACCCTCAAGATGTCAACTAAAGCTGCATCAACTCCTATCACAGAGGTATGTTCTAAGTGTCATGACTTTTATCAAAAAGTACTCAATGCTTATGTAATTGAAAGAGATAATTGTGTTAGGGATAGGTCTGAGGTAGCAGGTTATCAAATCACTTTAGAGTCTATGGAAGCCAAAATATTAACTCATGAAAATAATGAAATGGCTTGGGCTGAAAAATATGAACAACAAGATTACCAGTTAAAACTTAGTGAATGGAAACTAAACTGTAAAATTGCTGAAATTGAGAAATTAACTAAGGAGAGAGATGATCTGTTAAAAAAGTTTGATGCCTGGAATGAATCTGGTCTGTCCCATGTTACTTATGTTGAAAAACAAAGAAGAGCATACATTAGAACTGGATTAGGTTTTGGTATGAACTTTGATAACATAGAAGAAAAACAACCTAGTGATCAGGATATAGGTGATTTTGAGGACATAACCACTAGTGATGATGAACTCATTAACTATGTAGATACATCTAGTAATGAGGGCTCAATGAGTGAACCACCTCCTGAGTATAAGAAAGACAAGGGATATAATGCTGTCCCATATCCCATTAGTCATCAACCCATAAGGCCTGATGTTTCTCGCTTTGGAGTAGATAGTCTAGAGTTTAGGAAGAAGCTTGTAGCTCAATCTAGGTCTGAAAAACCCAAAGAAGCTGTTGAAAATAATGTTCAAAATCAAGCAGTACCTTTAAAACAAAGTACTGCTCAACAAGCAGTACCTTCTGCAAAACCTTTTCAAAACAGTACTGCTAAACCTTTTGGGGATAACTTTGGTCAAAACAGGTTTTATCATTCACCAAGAAGGCAGAATAATTTTGGGCATAGACATAGAAGAAATCACTTTGGACATATGGGTCAAAAACTGTGTTTTGTGTGTTATAGTCCTAATCACTTAATCAAAGATTGTGATCGACACTCAGAATATCTTAGCAAATTTCCAAAGAACAGATCTGCCAACCACACACCTAGAGAGCACAAACCAGTTTGGAATAATTCAAATAGGGTTAATCACAGAAACTTCACACCAGATCATAGATACCCACATCAGAAAAGACCTTTTTCAAAACCTTCAGTATCTCACAGTACTTTCCAAAGTACTGCTCAGCCAAAATAAGGTACTGATCACACTATTTGGAATAGGAATCCTAGGAGATCTCACTATCAACCTAGAAGGTATTACAATACACATAGGGGATCTAGATCACAGGAACCACGTGTTAAACCAGAATGGGTTAAGAGGGAAGGTACTGCTGAGGGACAAACAGTACTTTTAACAAAAAGTGAATCTGATGTTTTTGTGATACAAGAAAATGCTAATAAACTTGCAAAATAGAGTTCTGTTGAAAATTCACATGTTTTGAATAACAAGATAATACTGGATCATGCTTTAGAAAACAGTGGATATTATATACTCAAAGAATGTGAGTATGTCACTCCACAAGGGGAACACAAGTCAGTAATGGCTTGGGTTCCTCAAAGCAACTAAATCTTTCATCTTATTAGACAGGGCAACCCAGAAGAGGAGCTTAAAGATCATTTTATTGTTGACAGTGGTTGTTCTGTGAGCATGACAGTGTTTCTGTCAGGTGTTTTGGAGTATATTAGTTAGTAAGCTACTTTTGCCGGGAGGACTATAAGGTGTTTAATATAGTCCTGTGTATTGCTTGAGGGGAGGATAATTATGTATACTTAGTTTCTATGGAGGAATTTGGCAAAGTACTGTTTTTCCTGAAAGTACTGCTTTGGGAAAGTACTGCATACGTGGAAAGTACTGTTTGTCGTATTAAAAGTACTGTTCATAAACCAAAGAAGAAAGCACAAAGGCAGTCAAAGACAAGTAAACACCAAAAGGTTCATAAACCATCTTCTGTCAACTTGAGGAGGAATCTAGAAGAACAGAACTTGAAAGAAGATATGGTTAAAGAGAATGAACCTGAAAGTTCTAAAAAGTCTGAAGAAAAGATCATTCAAGATACTGATAATCAAGGTACTGAACAACAAAGTACTGGTTTTCATGATACTTTCAGACAAGAGATAATAACTCCAAGAGTGTTAGATTTTGATGAGGAAGCTGGTCCTTCAACAACTATACATGAAGAAGTTGTTGGTCCCTCAACTGTTTTCCAAGAGGAGGAAGCTATTCTCAAACCTATTCATTCTGAAAGTGATGATGAGTTCATTGCTACAATTTTAGGAGATTTATCACAACCAAGAGGAGGAGTTACTATTCGAGATGTACAAGAAGAAGAACAACAAAGAACTTCTCAACCTGCAATTGATCCTAAGGATAAAGGAAAGGGTGTTCTGGTTGAAACTAAGAAGAAAAAGTTAACTTTAGCATAACTTAGAGCAATTGAAGTTGCTAGGAATGAAACTGTTGCTAGAAAAGTTCAAGAAGAGTTAAATGCTAAAGATAGAGAAGCTCAGGAAGCTCAAGAAGCTCAGAATAGAGAAGCAGCTCAAAAGGTACAAGATGAATTAGATGCTGAAGCTGCTGAACCATTACAGTCACCTGTTCCTGTTAGATTTATGCCAAGAAGACTTAATAAAGCTAAAGACAGAAATGCTATGATGGCTTATCTGAAAAGTCAAGGGTATAAAGGATTGCAGAAGTTTAATTATTTTGAGATGAAAAGATTATATGATGCTGCTAGGGAGGATTATAAGAAGAATGTTGCAGACATCAAAGATTTTAGAGAAGAAGCTACTTCGACTGAAGCTGAAAGAAAGAAGAGTTTCAAAAGAAAAAGGAAAACTGATGTTACAGATGTTCAGTTCTCAAAGAAAGAAAAAGTTGAATTAAGATATGAGACTAGCGATGAATTAAGGAATTATCTCAGAGTGGTAGATTTTGATTATACAAAAGAAGATGATGACATGAAGATGAACAGATCAAAGATTAGTGCTTTTGAAGTTGTGAAATCCAAAGATGGAGATTATATGATTTTTCATAAAGAAGATGAAAGCTTCAAAGTTTTCAAAAGGCTATGGGACTTACTACATATTATAGATAGAGTATACTTATTCTATTTATATCATGTGGTGAAAGCTTACTTTGAGCATAATCCATTAGAAGGGATTGGTTTAGTTTTAAGTGGTGATCTCATAACTGTATGGGAAACTGAAGAAGAGAGTACTGATGATATTTGGAAGAATCAAGATAATTGGGAAATTGTTTGTTGGAGATTCTTTGAAGAGTCTGGAGTTCATGTTTTAGAGCTGGAAAATGGAACAATGATACACGTGTTTGCAGAAAGAAGATATCCTCTCACAGTCGAGCTCATGAGAAGAATGCTAGAGCATGGAATGGAAGTAGAAGAGGATAATGAAACTGCTTGCATGGTTATCAACTTGTTTATAAACTGGACTACCATTGCGGAAGATGATCAATAACTGGTATGAATTTTATTTGAATAAATACTTTTTGATATATCAGTACTTTTATTCAAAGTACTACTGATCAGACAGTACTTTCATCAAAGTACTGTTTGCAGAAATAAACCAGTTAAATGAATTCTAGAAGAAACCTTTTGCTAAGTAATAAATATTTTGAAATAAAGGTTGAATAAATGGTTTTTGTGATGATAACATCAATAGGTTATCAATCCACCATGGTTACAAAAGGATTGACTAATCCATGAGCAAACGGCTCTGGTAAAGATATATCAAATCCGTTTTTAGTTGACAACTTGCTAATAAGTTGGATGGTAATCAACTCACCATATCAGTAATGTGAAGAGTTGGCTAGCCCACAAGAAAATGGCTTGTGGTAAAGGCTGTGGAAAAACCATTATTGGTAATTAGTTCACCATTAGATAGAAGAACTAACTAGTCCAGAAGGGTACAACTTTTGGTAAAGACAAAACAAATCTGTTGATAGCTGATGATTTGCTAAAAATCATATGGTTATCAGTGTACCATGGTCTTACACACCAAAACATTTGGCTACTCCAGAGATAATGGCTTTGGTAAAGAGATCTAAATCCATTAAGTTTTCAATGATTTACCTCTCACAGGAGTTAACACACCTGGAAGTGATGAGAATAGTATGCAACTTTAAACTGAATTAATGTACAAATTGTCATATGTTGCTGTGTTGCTAAAAAGATGGAGTTTGCTGGATGCTGTTGTGAAAGAATAATTTAGAGATACTTTGACAAGCACAGACACTACAGAGATACAATCCAAAGACTAAGAAACAATCTGTCCTTAAAGATGAAGTTGTTAAAGATATATTAAAAAAAGGGAACTTGAAGTCAAGCAAGTAGAATTCAAGTTAGGGGAGGATTGTTGGGATATGAAAGTGCTGAAGATATGAAAGTACTGAAGATATGAAAGTACTGTAAACTGCAAAGTACTAGAAGAAGTCAAAGAGTCAAAGTACTGCTAAAGACAAAGTCAAAGTACTGCACTATGAAGTCAAAGTACTGCAAGAACAAAGAACTGTTATATTCGTTTATGGAAAGTATTGTATTCTATGTTTAGATTACTTGTCGTACAAGAATACAAATTGTAAACCGACTAGGATATCCTTGAGCCTATAAAAGGACTCCTAGATTGGCATTAGAGATACGAGTCTATGAGTTTTAGAGTTTACGAATTCATAAGTTATTTAGTATATTAGAGAGAAGTTCGATAATATTAGAGTTGTTTAGAGTATCTGCATAATAAGCAGATTTAGAGTTTATAATAAAAGTTATTCTTCTTAGCTTTGTTAAGTAAATTCCGCGTACTTGATAAAGATTGCTCAGTGTTTCTTTGTTAATAACTTAGGATTTATCCGAGGTTATTAAACCTTAACAAGCTAGTTAAAGTTAGTTTGATTAAAGTATATCGATCCAACACTGGTACGTAGTTCTATCAATTTCATTAGTTTAGTACTGCCTTCAGCACTTCCAGATGTGTTATCTTTTGAGAGAGGTGTATCATGAGGCATAGAACCAGTCTCAGTCCTAGGTGGACTATCAACTGAGCCACCCATATGTTCCATGTGGCTTGGGATTTCATCACCTGTGTCAAGTGTAGAAGGACTTGGCACATTAGATGTTGCCATGGTTAAGGTCTTAGTTATGTTAGCACTGTCCTGCCCAGCTACTAAGCTTGAGACAGTAGTGCCAGCCTCTTCCATTCTGCCAGTGGTAGTCTCATCTGCTACAAGGGTCTGAGTAGGAACACTGGGCTGAGATACCTCAGTGACCTGTCTGGATTTCCTCCTATAGGTTTGTGAAACTGTGGGTATATGTGAAGAAAATGGAACAACAATAGGAGGTATGTGTTGGGACTCAATTGGGATTGCTGATCCTTCACCCTAAGCATTTTGAATCTGATTTAAAATTTCTTGAAAAAGTGGGACTTTAATCCCATTAAAAAGTTTGGAAGCCATAGCCATGTTACTAAAAAGTTTGTAAGTAAGGCTAGGTGTTGGATAAATTCGCTTGTGAGTTTTGAGTTCATTAGGTCTTTTATTTAAAATCAGTTGTACAAATCTTGGGTACATGAGAAATTTTGTTTTGTTGTTGACATTCTTCACCATACTCTCAAAAATCAATTTTGAAAAATTAAAAGTCCTATTTGTGGATAAGGAAATGAGAGCGACAACAATATTGCTACTGAATTGCTCCCAAGAGGTTTTCATTGGACTTAAACAATGTAGAAGAGTGTGGATGAAGAACCTCCATTGAGGGGAGAAACATCCTTTTGAAAAGTGAGCTTTAAGTCAGATGTATCATACCCCATTCTTTGAAGACTTTGCCAAATTTCAGTATTGGCCATATCAACTATACCCTCAAAGTCTGCTAGTTGAAGATGTCTTCTAACAGACCCTTCAGTGATAGTGAACTGAGTGCCATCTACTATTGCAGTTAACTCTGTGTCTCCATGTTCACTAGTATTGACAATAGCAGTTTGCCAAAACTATGTGATATGAAAGACATAGATAGTAGGAATTACAGTTAAGGCATACCTTATATGGGTAGTGTTAAGAAAGTCTACTATCTGATGAAAGTTGCGACCTTCACCTTCCTCTGTTTTCTCCAAAAAAGCAACCCGGTTGTGTTTATCAACGAACTCAATCACTGCCATTATAAACTTTGGTTAAGAACAGATTAGTATGCTGGGATTTAACTAAACGTATGTAATGGTATGTTTGGAGAAGCCAATTGGGATTTTATAGAGCAATGCGAGGGTTTCAATTTAATCGACTTGAAAAAGAAGTTACTTCATAGAAAGGAAATCGGTTAAACAAGATAAGGAAAGTGAAAAGTATTAAGTTTAGAAACCTCTATAAATATGGTAACAACCAATTTTTACCCAATGGCTAAAAAATAACTAACTCCAAACAGTACCAACGGCTAGCCAGCAGTACTAATATTTTGTGCTAGCAGTACAAAGTTTTTCTAGCAGTACAAACTTTTTCCAAATTTTGACTGAGTAGTATAAACTTAAGTAAGGTTTAAAACAATACTGCCCACACTCTTTTAAGACATTTAACCAAGATTATAATTTTGAGCAAACTACCAGCCATCAACGGATTTGATGTGTCTTTACCAAGAGCCGTTTGCTTTGGACTAGCCAACTCTTTACTGTGACGCATGGTGAGTTGATAACCATATAGTTTTTGGCAAACTATCAGCCATAAACGAGTTTGATTAGTCTTTACCAGAAACCGTTTGCTCTGGACTAGTCAGTTCTTTATATTTGTAAGACATGGTGAATTGATTACCATTTGTGGTGTGATACAAGTCACACAATGTAAATCCACAGCTCAACTCACTCAATATGCTTCCACAACCGGTAAACATCAGTCCAAAAACAAGAAAATACAAAGCAAAGTATTTCCTTTATGACAGTACAAAGTATAACTAACATGACATATACAACACTCGTAATTTGCACCAGCAGTACAAGTTATGCTCAACATCACTAAAGAATACAACTATCAGTACAAATCCTTTTCAGTTACAAAAACACCAAGAAATCAAAACATTTAAGGTTTAAGCATCCCAATACTTGTTACCAAGTACTGAAACCTCCCCACAAAAGCCTTAGTTAATAAATCAGCAAAAACTGTATTAAATTTTTCTCATTAAAATATCTTATAAAGTGATGTCTGATTTCTATGTGTTTTGTTTTAGAATAATGAACTGGATTTTTAATAATATAAATGGTACTGCTATTGTCAATGTAAATAAGAGTACCCATAAAGTTATGCCCATAGTCCAATAGCTGGTTTTGAGTCCTAAGTACTTAACTACCATAGCTAGCAGCAACCACATATTCAGCTTCATTTGTAGAAGTGGCCACTATGGTCTGTTTCTTACATTTTCAGGAAATCAACCTTCTTCCTAGGAACTAACAACCTCCTGCTGTTGATTTCCTATCCAAACTGGCACCAGCATAATCATTGTCAGAATATGCTACAAGATCAAAAGAAGACTCTCTAGGATACCATAGGCCCATCTTAGAATGGCCTTTAAGGTACCTAAAGATCCTCTTTACAGCTGTAAGGTGAGAGACCTTGGGAGTAACCTGAAACCTTGCACAGGCACATACTGTAAACATAATATCTGGTCTTGAGGATGTAAGGTACATTAGAGAGCCAATCATAGATATGTAGGTTTGTACATCAACATCTTCTTTAGACTCATCTTTCACCAAAGGTTTCTTAGTGTCAAAAGGTGTGCTGGATACTCTGGTATCTGTAAACTTAAACTTCCTCAGAATGTCAGCCACATATTTATCTTGACTAATAAATATACCATCTGGTCTCTTCTTCATTTGTAGCCCCAAAAAGAAAGTGAGTTCTCCCATGGAACTCATCTGGAATTTTTCATGCATCAGTTTTTCAAATTCATTACACATTTCCTTTTTTGTAGCACCAAATATAATATCATCCACATAAATCTGTACAAGCAAGATATCTCCTTTGTGCTTCTTGATGAACAAAAGTCTGATCAATCTTGCTCATTTGAAATCCATTCTGCAACAGATATGCAGCTAAAGTTTCATACCATGCCCTTGGTGCATGATGCAGTCCATAAAGAGCTTTCACCACCTTATACACCTTGTTTGGATGATCAGGATCAATAAAACCTGGAGGCTGTGAGACATAAACCTCCTCTTCAATTGCGCCATATAAAAAGGCACTCTTGACATCCATCTGGTATACCATAAATCCCATGAATGAAACATAGGCTAAGAACAGCCTGATTGCTTCAATCCTAGCTGCAGGTGCAAAAACCTCTTCATAGTCAATTCCCTCTTCTTGTGTATAGCCCTGAGCCACAAGTCTTGCCTTATTTCTGATAACAATCCCTATTTCATCTCTCTTCACTTTGAAAATCTACTTAGTACCAATCACCCTCACACCCTTAGGTAAATCAACAAGAACCCAAACCTTCTGAATTTTGAACTACAAGAATTCTTTCTTGTATTGATTCCACCCAGCTTTCTTCCTCCAAAGCATTGAGAACATTTTTGGGTTCAATCTGGGAGAGGAAACATCCAAACAAACAGATGTTAGTTGATTTGGTCATTTTCGTACAGATATTTTCCGAAGAAATACAAAGGAATGTATTTCCCGGGTCGTTCTCCCAACGAGGGATGAATGGAGTAAACAACTCACGTCTCAAATATCGGGATTCGAATAAGAAAAGGGGCATAAGATGATATTATCTAAACTACGGGATAAGGAAAGTAAATGGAACATAAAATCTACGGGGAATCCTAAAAACTAAGGCAAACTACGCAATTCTACACTAAAACGCAAAAACGGAAATCAAACGAAACGCGAATAAAAAGCAAATACGACTAATCTAACTCCTAAAAATAATCTAAAATTACTTTTACTCTAAAAATGTAATAAGAAAACTATTTTAAAATTAAAACTATTTTTTTGGATTTTTCTTGATTTATTAAAAATTAAAAACTAATTTTAACTATTTAATCTAATTAAAGTTGTGAAAAATACCAAATAAAAGTGGAAAAATAAGGAAAAATCTTTTTTATGCTTTTTATATTTTTCTTAAACTGAGAAAATTGAAAAATTATTTTTTGGAGCTTTTTCTCAATTATTTTCAATATAAGCTAATTAAAATTGATTAAAATCTATTTAAAATGAGAAAAATAGCAAATGAAGACCAAAAATTAAGAAACTTTCAGGAAAAATCTGAAATGATATTATGAATCTATGAAAATTGAAAAATAAGTAGCTTATGTATAGAAAATGGAAGCTATAGTGCAACAGCTAGTGGAAATAAGCTACAAGAATAAGCTATTAAGCTACTTATGCAACCAAACAGAGAACAAAACTAAAGAATACTATAATAAGCTAATTGTAACTGATTATCACTACTCCTAACAAGCTCTAACCTCAGATCAAAGGAAAAAGCAAACTGCCTAGTTTAAGCAAAACAGTGAACACCCCTACTGTTGGGGCTTAAGCACAAGCTTATAGGATAAGCTAAACAGAAAACCACTTGTTCAATCTTATAAACCACCTGGCCAACTATGATTGTACCAAAATTCAAGCTCAAACTCTTAGAAATGAACCTACTGCACAAGCTGCAAGTTCTGCTCAAACTGGATCAGACCTGACTTTGACTTTTGAATATCAGTTGAGAATTTTGACTAACTTGAGTTTTGATCCAAAGTTTTAAACTGAATATGATGTTTAGAGACTAAAGTTGATAATAGAAAGCTAGATCTATTAATTTTGAGCCTAGATGCAAGTTTATATACCTACTGATTTGAACAGATACCAATACTAGATCAGTTCTAAATGAGATTGACTATTAAAGTGAAACTGCTATAACAAAAACCTCAAAATGGCTAACAATTACCTATTAAAGTATGAAGCAACTACTCCTAACAGATTATCTATCCTCTAACACAGATTATTTAACTAATCCAAACACTATGTTATAACTGATAATAGATCTAAATGACAGATTATTTTAAAATGATACTAAACAAACATCACACTCAGATTAATAACCACATATTATCACTAAATAACAGATTTAAACAACAAATTCAACAGAAGAACAGATTTGAGACTTACAAGTATTATAGCCACTGTGGCTTGCAAACCTGATGAAATAGTAACTCTAGCCTACAAACCACTAATCCTAATCCATTACCAGCTCAGTATTCAAACCAAAACCAGCAACTATTCCATTCCAAACCAGATCCAAATTCAGCAAAACCAGATCCAAACAGCTACTGTAGATTCTGCACTAACTGATGTATATGTGATTTTGAGATGAAAACAGTTATAAGCTCACTATAAGCTACAGAAAGCTTAAATGAACCTTAACAAAACAGTAGATCAATGTGGATTGCTCTACAAATTACATCTACTGTGATTTTTTATTTTTAAATGATTTAATGTGATTTTTTTTTGTATTTTTGAGATTTTGATGAATTAAGCTAAAACAATGTTTATAAAACTGAGATAAGCATTAGAATTAAGGTAATAAGCAGATGTAGAACATAAAAAGCTTAAAACAAACAACTGAAAATTAAATGCAAATTTATATTAATAAGGTAAATTGAATACAATACGAATTAAAAAGATTTAAAACATTTGAAATGAAATTAACTACTACAAATAAACCTAGAGAGAAGAAAAAAAATACAGAGAATAAGATAAGAAGAGATACTAAATGTGAACGATTATGAAGACTATTTATAGCCAAGCTTGAGGATGAGAAGCTTCTTGAATCTCTCTATTTTGTGCTTCTTTGAGCTAAGGAGCACCATTGGATCAAATCCCACATGCTATCCTTTCATCACAGCCTTTAGATCACTATTGATGACATGTTTAAGCCAATGAGAGAGCGCCAAGTGGCCAAAGGCACACGGATCAGTGAGATGTCAGTCCTAGGTGTCAGATGGTGTCAGGGGAAAGTACAATTCTACCCTTAATCTCAGTTAATTTGGTTAATTTACATGGTTGGGTAAACTAGGGTTCATCATATCTGGGTTTGGGTAAATGATTTGGCGGGAGTGAGTTTTTTTGGTTTTAATAATATGTTTGACTGGTTCATTTGAGGGTTTGACCGTGGCATTAAACCGGGTTGGGAGTGGTTCTCGGGTTAGGCTTATAACCGGGTAGGATAGTGTGGAGTTGGGCTCGGGTATGAATTTTGGGCCGAATATGTTTAGTGGTTTTTGGACTTTGGATTTTATTTGTGATATAAGAGATAGCTTAGGGACCAAATGTGTACACTTCGAATTTTCAAGGACCACAAGTGTAAATCTGGAAATCTCACATAAGGACCAATCTTGTAAAGCTCAATAATCCAAGGGTGACTTTTGCATTTTTTCTGAATCTCCAAGGATCATTTCTGTCAAAAGCTCAAAGTGCAGGGGTCATTCTTGACTTTTTCTTCAAACTTTGCTGATACTTCAAAAATCATCTTTTGAGAATAGAATCTTCCAAAATACATAATCTTGGCCTTCCAGCTCAGCTAAAACTCTCTTGATCTCTCGTGCTCGGATTTACATCTGATTTGGATCCTTTTTGCGTGTTTTTGCATATCCGTACCTGCACATACACAAACTCAAGAAAACCACAAATATAAGCAATAAACGGCTTTTCCTTGGTTGTTTTGGGTCAGTTTTGATAAAGAAAAGGTATGTGTTTTAGCACATACCAAAATACCCCAGACGAGACTATTGCCGTGTCCTCACGCAATGCAATCAACTCACGCTTCTAAAACCAAGGATTTCAATCTCTTTCTACTAAACCTATGAAGAAGTAGCAAAGATTCCTCAAAAGAGATTAAGAACCCCTCAATTCTAAAAACGCCCCGTTTACCTTTTAATTCACATGTATAGATATTACGATTAAGCACATCCGATTATGAATGACGGTTTGTTGAACTTTCATGTCGATCAATAACTCCAACATTTTTCAAACGACACGTTAGGATCACGGAGTAGAAAACACAACACAGCGTGAAGTGACCATACGGATAGAATACATCGTCCCTGATTTTTCACAAGCTCCTAAACTAAGCGTAAAACCGAAATCATTGTTACCAATGATTCTAGATGCTAACACTACCCATGGAAGTTACTTGTGTACTTACTTTTCGTTCCCATTTTCCTATTTCCTCTAGATTTTTTTATTTTTGTGAGAAGTGAATTTCTTCAAATTCTCGTTTCGATAAGAATTATTCCGATAAAGATATAAAGCTAAGTCGATAATTAGTTATCCGCCTTCTCTCAAGAACCATTGTCGTAAAAATGAGGTCCACATCAAGGAATTTTATTCACTAACTTTTGACTTTTTCAATTTTCATTTTCAACATTTTTTTTTTTTTTTTTTTTTTTTTTTTTTTTTTTTTTTTTTACACTTAAACTTTTATATGAGCTGTGAACCACGGAGCTTCACGGGGTAATTCCAAGACTATAGGCTTCATGAAATGAGGATCCCGGCTGGCTAGGCTAAGACCTCACTCAATCCCGGCTAAAGATCCAAGGGTCCGATCTCGACACCGCAGCTCACAACTTTACTTATTACATTATCACTTGATACTCAGCACTTATTTATTATGGATCCCTGATGTGTACCCAATTTTTCAAACAAAGATTCTTTTAAGAAGATAAAGAACTAACCATCGCTAAAAACTCAACATCTCTAATTATTAAGACAGATATGGAGTGAAACAATTTTGTGGGAACAAAAAGCCATAAGTACCTTCGATGGGCTCTAAAGAGAACCAACTACTCCACGTTTAGCATCTAAACTCATAAGTAACTCTATCATTTCTCGATCTCTGCAAATTTAAAATTCCAAATAATGAGATCCGCAGATGCTTAGCCGATAATTTTTAGATTATCTATGGTTAAGGGAACAAGCTAGAGCTCAACACGCCCGGTCAAGTCAGAATTCTATTCCTACTCTCACCAGCGGAAAGTCAATCAAGGTGTCAAAACATGTATTAACTTAGCAAATGTTTCGTCTAATGAAATCAAGTCATGCATATTTAAAATCACTCAGGGAAACTTGCAAACTCTTGTTTAAGCTTCGCATATTTAAAATCACTTAGGGAGACTTGCAAATTCTTGGCCTTGTGAGCTAGAATCGCATTTTATAGCCTCTTATCTAAGCAATTAGCAAAGACTATATCAAGAAAAACGCATATTTAAAGTAACTTCTAAGAGACTAGCAAGAACTTTTCGATCATAAAACTAGCAAAAGCTTACGAAAAATTTTAAATTTTCTCATTTTTGCACAATTTTCAATTTTCTAAGGAAAAACGGGGTTACGAGAGAAACACAAACAGAAATAAGCAAGTGCGGTCAAATCAAATCGAAGATTACCCTACCCCAGACTAGAACGAAACATTGTCCTCAATGTTTAAAGCAAGGGTATCACGAAAATCTAAAAGCCGTTTATTAAGTATGCTAGAAGATAAACGTTAGTCGATAAGATTAGGATATCGGATTTCTATCAGCATCGATCTTGAGACTCGAGTGGAGAAAAGACAAACTTCGAGCACGAGAGTCTTCATATCGGGAACATCCTACACACAACATCACAAACAACCAAACACGAGAAATCGAAGAGGCAGACCCCTTCGCGTCACTTATTAGAAAAGAGAAAGGATAGAAGGATAAGCATGGGGTGCCTCCCACGAAGCGCTACTGTTTTTCTTCACCGAGTCACTAGCCTGACTCGTCCCCGAATTCATTTGTCCTTGGGGAAGTAAGTGGAAAAGATAATCTTCATCGGACTTTCGTTCAAGAGGTTTGGATAAACATTGAAACATAAGAAAGTTCCACTTCGACGAGATACCCACGGTTCTTAATAGCAAAAACTCTGAATAGTGATACCGGGGTCAAAGATGGTATCCTCACTCCCGTAAGAGTGAAGAAGAGGAGAAATCACATTATATGGAAGAAATGGAATAAAGATTTTGATAACGATAAGGATCCATTCTTCATCTTCAAAAGCAAATTCCTTAATAAGATTTTGAACATTTAAGCTCATTGGGTAATTTTCAACAAAATCATCGAGAGGAAGAGGTGGGATGATGTCATCAATAACGAAACTCTTTTGAGAGATTTGCTCTTCCCCCAAACTAAAATCTTCCTCAAGATCAAAATAGAAACGATCATATTCTGGAGGAGATATGAAATGAGAGAGTTCACCGGAGAACTCCTTGAGATGTAAATCAAGAGATGAATCCTTGAGCTCGGGCTCCGAAGGATTTCCTTTAGATTGCTCTACTTCTTTAATTTCTTCAATCGATACAAACGGAGGTGGGATTTGTGCGGTACTTTGTGAGCTTGGAATTTGCACCTTTTCCATTATGGTCTCCGTGTCAGACTCATCACTTTCCTCGTCAAAGATTTGATTGTCAAAATTGAGAGTAAATTCTGAATCGAATTCAAACAAAGGATTTGTGAAGGTCATTTTGAAAGTTTCTGAAATCGAATCGAAAGGTGTCTCAGATACCCTTGGGATTGGAACAAGGTCATCAATAAGAGGAGTGCATTCGACTTCCTTATCCCCCATTGACAAGGCATCTGAAGGTTCGTTTATGAGCGGATCACAATTGGTTTCAACAATTTCCGGCGAAATTGGATCATCGACTTCTTCCAAAACGACGTCACTTCTCTCAACCGGCGTGAGTGAAGGGGAAGAGTCGGAAATGATAAGATCAGAAATGGGAATGAGGTTGCCACTCGAAGAATCGTCATCAATCTTTAGGTTCTCTTCTTCAAACGGTTCATCGTCATCACTCTCGTCAGAGTCGGAATAGTAAAAGGTGGGTGGATGACTCGGTCTTTGTTGACTGATATAGCTTTCTTGTTTGCCAAAGACGTCAATTTGAGCACTCATAACGGATACTTTCTCGGAATAATGATCACTCAACATAGTGGTAGAATCATAAGGAACGTCAGCATCCCACTGATAATGATGTTGCATCATATTCTCGATCAAATCATACGCTTCTTGAGGTGTCTTCCTCATGAGATTTCCACCAGCTGCCAACATGATTTTGTCTCGATCAATCGTAGTGATACCATGATAAAAGGTTAGGATCTGATCAAGAAGCAAAATTCGGTGATCGGGACATTTCTGTAATAACAATTTGAATCTTTCCCAAGCTTCAAATACGGATTCCTTGGGTAATTGCTGGAAATTGAGAATTTCTTTCCTTAGCTGCATCGTTTTCGAATATGGAAAGTATTTTGAAAGAAACTTGCGAAACATCTCTTCCCAAGTATGAATCGAATGTTTTTCAAGAGTATAAAACCAAGTTTCAGCTTCGTGGGTTAAAGAGAATGAGAAGAGATTCAATCGGATATCATCTTGAGAAACGCCACGTTGCTTCATGGATTGAGTGATAGATAAAAATTTGTTCAAGTGCTCATTAGCATCTTCGTCGTTATATCCAAGAAATTGGCAATGTTGTCGAAGAAGACGAACCATACGATTTCTCAATCTAAACTTGGTTCCCGGAACGATCGGTCCTCCTCGACCGATAAGTGAAGGACGATAAAAATCCTCCATGGTCCGAGGATCATGGGGATCAAAGGGTGCGAAATCGAGCATTGTGGAGAATTAAACAATCTAGAGGGTAAGGAGATAAGAATCAAACATTCAGAGGAAATCGAAGATTATTTTTGGGTTTTTATAAAATCAAACATAAAAGGAAAAACAAATGAGGAAAAGGAAAATATTTTTGGGTTTTTATAAAAGAGATATGTACAAATATCAACGATAACTTCACGAGGAAGGATCTTCAAAAACCACGATACGAGACGGAATACGAAAACTCGCTACAAGCCCTCCCCGGCAGCGGCGCCATTTTGATAATTCATTTTCGTACAGATATTTTCCGAAGAAATACAAAGGAATGTATTTCCCGGGTCGTTCTCCCAACGAGGGATGAATGGAGTAAACAACTCACGTCTCAAATATCGGGATTCGAATAAGAAAAGGGGCATAAGATGATATTATCTAAACTACGGGATAAGGAAAGTAAATGGAACATAAAATCTACGGGGAATCCTAAAAACTAAGGCAAACTACGCAATTCTACACTAAAACGCAAAAACGGAAATCAAACGAAACGCGAATAAAAAGCAAATACGACTAATCTAACTCCTAAAAATAATCTAAAATTACTTTTACTCTAAAAATGTAATAAGAAAACTATTTTAAAATTAAAACTATTTTTTTGGATTTTTCTTGATTTATTAAAAATTAAAAACTAATTTTAACTATTTAATCTAATTAAAGTTGTGAAAAATACCAAATAAAAGTGGAAAAATAAGGAAAAATCTTTTTTATGCTTTTTATATTTTTCTTAAACTGAGAAAATTGAAAAATTATTTTTTGGAGCTTTTTCTCAATTATTTTCAATATAAGCTAATTAAAATTGATTAAAATCTATTTAAAATGAGAAAAATAGCAAATGAAGACCAAAAATTAAGAAACTTTCAGGAAAAATCTGAAATGATATTATGAATCTATGAAAATTGAAAAATAAGTAGCTTATGTATAGAAAATGGAAGCTATAGTGCAACAGCTAGTGGAAATAAGCTACAAGAATAAGCTATTAAGCTACTTATGCAACCAAACAGAGAACAAAACTAAAGAATACTATAATAAGCTAATTGTAACTGATTATCACTACTCCTAACAAGCTCTAACCTCAGATCAAAGGAAAAAGCAAACTGCCTAGTTTAAGCAAAACAGTGAACACCCCTACTGTTGGGGCTTAAGCACAAGCTTATAGGATAAGCTAAACAGAAAACCACTTGTTCAATCTTATAAACCACCTGGCCAACTATGATTGTACCAAAATTCAAGCTCAAACTCTTAGAAATGAACCTACTGCACAAGCTGCAAGTTCTGCTCAAACTGGATCAGACCTGACTTTGACTTTTGAATATCAGTTGAGAATTTTGACTAACTTGAGTTTTGATCCAAAGTTTTAAACTGAATATGATGTTTAGAGACTAAAGTTGATAATAGAAAGCTAGATCTATTAATTTTGAGCCTAGATGCAAGTTTATATACCTACTGATTTGAACAGATACCAATACTAGATCAGTTCTAAATGAGATTGACTATTAAAGTGAAACTGCTATAACAAAAACCTCAAAATGGCTAACAATTACCTATTAAAGTATGAAGCAACTACTCCTAACAGATTATCTATCCTCTAACACAGATTATTTAACTAATCCAAACACTATGTTATAACTGATAATAGATCTAAATGACAGATTATTTTAAAATGATACTAAACAAACATCACACTCAGATTAATAACCACATATTATCACTAAATAACAGATTTAAACAACAAATTCAACAGAAGAACAGATTTGAGACTTACAAGTATTATAGCCACTGTGGCTTGCAAACCTGATGAAATAGTAACTCTAGCCTACAAACCACTAATCCTAATCCATTACCAGCTCAGTATTCAAACCAAAACCAGCAACTATTCCATTCCAAACCAGATCCAAATTCAGCAAAACCAGATCCAAACAGCTACTGTAGATTCTGCACTAACTGATGTATATGTGATTTTGAGATGAAAACAGTTATAAGCTCACTATAAGCTACAGAAAGCTTAAATGAACCTTAACAAAACAGTAGATCAATGTGGATTGCTCTACAAATTACATCTACTGTGATTTTTTATTTTTAAATGATTTAATGTGATTTTTTTTTGTATTTTTGAGATTTTGATGAATTAAGCTAAAACAATGTTTATAAAACTGAGATAAGCATTAGAATTAAGGTAATAAGCAGATGTAGAACATAAAAAGCTTAAAACAAACAACTGAAAATTAAATGCAAATTTATATTAATAAGGTAAATTGAATACAATACGAATTAAAAAGATTTAAAACATTTGAAATGAAATTAACTACTACAAATAAACCTAGAGAGAAGAAAAAAAATACAGAGAATAAGATAAGAAGAGATACTAAATGTGAACGATTATGAAGACTATTTATAGCCAAGCTTGAGGATGAGAAGCTTCTTGAATCTCTCTATTTTGTGCTTCTTTGAGCTAAGGAGCACCATTGGATCAAATCCCACATGCTATCCTTTCATCACAGCCTTTAGATCACTATTGATGACATGTTTAAGCCAATGAGAGAGCGCCAAGTGGCCAAAGGCACACGGATCAGTGAGATGTCAGTCCTAGGTGTCAGATGGTGTCAGGGGAAAGTACAATTCTACCCTTAATCTCAGTTAATTTGGTTAATTTACATGGTTGGGTAAACTAGGGTTCATCATATCTGGGTTTGGGTAAATGATTTGGCGGGAGTGAGTTTTTTTGGTTTTAATAATATGTTTGACTGGTTCATTTGAGGGTTTGACCGTGGCATTAAACCGGGTTGGGAGTGGTTCTCGGGTTAGGCTTATAACCGGGTAGGATAGTGTGGAGTTGGGCTCGGGTATGAATTTTGGGCCGAATATGTTTAGTGGTTTTTGGACTTTGGATTTTATTTGTGATATAAGAGATAGCTTAGGGACCAAATGTGTACACTTCGAATTTTCAAGGACCACAAGTGTAAATCTGGAAATCTCACATAAGGACCAATCTTGTAAAGCTCAATAATCCAAGGGTGACTTTTGCATTTTTTCTGAATCTCCAAGGATCATTTCTGTCAAAAGCTCAAAGTGCAGGGGTCATTCTTGACTTTTTCTTCAAACTTTGCTGATACTTCAAAAATCATCTTTTGAGAATAGAATCTTCCAAAATACATAATCTTGGCCTTCCAGCTCAGCTAAAACTCTCTTGATCTCTCGTGCTCGGATTTACATCTGATTTGGATCCTTTTTGCGTGTTTTTGCATATCCGTACCTGCACATACACAAACTCAAGAAAACCACAAATATAAGCAATAAACGGCTTTTCCTTGGTTGTTTTGGGTCAGTTTTGATAAAGAAAAGGTATGTGTTTTAGCACATACCATTAGTTTATCCATATAAGTGTGTCCCTCTCAGGCTCTTTAGTAATGAACTATATCTAGCGTGCTTTCATGATCTGAGTAAATAAGTAATTCTCCTTCAAAATTATTTACAAATGCGAAGTTGATTATTGAATTTTCTTATGTCAATGAGATTCATTTATTCAAAACAAGATATCACTTCAAATTTGGAAAGAGTTCACTAATTTCAAATGTTTTCTTGGTGAGGAATATATGAAAAACAGAAAGAAAGAAAGCAAAAATGGAATAAGAAAAATTAATCGTACATGACAAGAAATGAGCGTACGTCGTGTGTCAAAAAAACAAGTACAAGGCATACATGAAAGAAAATGAGAAAAATATGTTCGAAAAAATTTTCTAGAACGTATAAAAACAGACAAAGTGGAATAAGAGAAAATCAAAGTCATTTTGTATTCATTAAATCTAATTCATTCGTGTCTTTATCTTAGAACTCTAATGGTACAACAAGCTCCACAACAACTATCATCAGAGGAACAACTGGTACCAGGACATGCACTTATGTAAATTGCAGCATGTAACTCTAGGGTCAATCTTGACAATATCAGCTGTAATCTTAAGTACCATATTATTCTTGATATCCTCAAACATCACCCTATTAACTCCATACACACTAATTTAGCAACCATCCCCGTCATATATATCAAACAATTCTGGAGCACTGTCACCCTTTTAACCGATAAATGTGCGGACAGATTCACCATCACACTATCCCTTGATGAATACCTTGCTATCTTGAGATTACTGGCGAAAACAGCAAATGACCAACAAGATTTTGCTGAACTTCCTCTTACTAGCCTGATCTCTTGGACTTTCTAAGATCTCTTGGATTTGACGATCCAAATGAGCCTAAAGTCTCAGAGTTCAAAAGAAAATTTCTTCCCCAACCCTGGAATACCTTATTTATCATTCTTAACCGCTGCACAACTGTTAAGGTCAGAGGGCTTGATTGGTCAACATTGCAGACATTGCAATTGTTCTGAGTTGTGATGAACCAAGATGCTGACTATGCATCATTGATATGGGATGATATGGTTTTCTAGAAATCAAAGCTTGGGAAGGCTATATCGTATGTCAGATTCACAAAGCTCATAATTACATACGTTCTCAACAATCACCCTAACATTCCAAAATGAGTAGAAACTTCAAAGCATACAGTCGACGATGAATCAATAATGACAAAGATAAAGATAGAAGATGCTCACACTAAGGGTAAAGGAATGGGAATTTCTGAATGGTTATTGATTAATGTTGTGAAAGATACAAAGGCATACATATATTATGTGAATGACAGAGCTTGTATAGAGGTTCCAATGGCATAATCGCAACAAGTGGCGCCTACCCAAGGAACTGCTAGGAAAGAATCTAGCGCTCCTAGGGAGAAAAGAAAGAAATCTAGTGAGAGTCACAATTAGGGAGATTAAGGAGACGGGTAAGAAGAAGAAGCCAAGAATTGAAAAGAAAATGGGGAAAACAACATAAATTGACACCTCTACACTCACAACTGCTTAAATTGTAGAACTAGACATCAAAGAAGCCATAAATTTGAGAATTGTTGAGAAAATAAGCAAACGCGATGATATAAAACGAGCAAAACAAGAACTATTTTGAAAAAGTAGCATTGTTTGAAGACGTAGAGGAAATATTTGAGGAAGGTGAGAAAGCTCCTAAAGATATGGGCAAAAGAAAGGTGATAATTGATGATGAAGATGATTATTCAGATAAGACATAATCTGATGATGATGTGAATTAATATATCATGGCACCAAATGAAGAATCATCTGGTGCAACAAAATCCAGCTCTATCAACCTTAGATCCCATAGGAAAACCATTTCACACGATGATACCCATCTTGGTGAAGCAACAACTCCTGTACTGGACTCCGGTCTACCGGGATCAGGAGGAAATCCTGAGGAATCAGGTAAAGCTGAAGTGAGTCCTAACATTAATATTAGAGACGATCCACTCGTCCATGAGTCAGAGGTTCATGCTCCCTCTTCAGATTTAGAAATGAATCCTCTGGATTCGGTACAGGTACCGGAGAACTTGGACAATGCTGCCACCATGATCACACATCAGCTGTCTTAACCTTGTACTACTGCACAAACCACTACACCCTCAACTACTCCACCTAATGCTAAGCATTGGGCCGAATCCCAACCCGACCCGACCTGTCTGGACCCAACCCGATCCCGACATTAGGGGAAATCCTAAACCGAATACCGAACCGAAATTAGTCGGTTCGGTTTGGTCGGTTTCGGTTTTGTCGATTTCGGTCAATTTTGGTTGTCTTTTCTCGGTTTTTGGCCCGTCCTGACCCAAAAACCGAAAATGCTGAAAACGCAAACTGAGTACCGACCCGAGTATGCTTGGTTCGGTTTTGGGACGATCGGTTTAGTTCGGGATTCGGTCAGTTTTCGAGATTCAGTCGGTTTTGCTCAGCCGTAACTCCACCTACGGAATCTCACTCATCACCACCACCAACGTCTCCTCAAGATAACTTCACTCCCACTCAACTTGAGCAAATAAAAGATGTAATGAAAGATAAATTCATCACTAAAGACCAACATGGACGGAATTGGAATGGTCTTAGCTGCTGAAGTACATAAGAAAATGAGTGAGGTTGTGCAAAGGGAGATCTTCATAGAGAACGATGAAGCTTGTACATTTATATGCTCAACAATCCTGGAATACAAGTCGAAGATCCATAGCTATTTGAAGTTCTGAAGAAGAGTGCTTCCAGTGATCAAGAAACAAGAAGTTAGAGCGAACACGAAGAGTCTTTCAAGTACCACCACTCACATGGTACTCCTGAGGGGGAGAAAGTTAAACACAAAGATCACATGAGTTACTTCAACACTACTTTTTGAGCATCATGAAGAAATATGGATCATTTTGGCTATATTAGCATGGACTCGTTAGAGACGCTTATCATGTTTTTGTTTACACAAGTGATGATGGGAGACCAAGGTGATACAAGATCAAGACATGAAGATTTTGAGTCAAGACTTGAATAATCAACCCTTAGGGGGCAATTGTTAGGATTTATCCTAGAAATGTTTATTATCCTAGGTCTTATTATATGTAATAAGTCTTAATCTTGTATTTAGAGTAGCTAATATGTAATAAGGAAACGAGGTAGGTTAGGATATTGTGCAACTAAGAAATAGAGTCCGACCAATTAGGCCCGGACTCTACCTCATTTCTCCAGCCTACCTCGTTGGACATGTAGTATAAATACCCCTTACCTCATGGTAAGGGGTGCGGTTGGAAGAGTTGTGTATGTGTACTTTCACATACTAATATTCATTCTCTCTCACTTCTCTTTCTTCCTACCTCGCCTCTCTTTAATTCTCACTTAAACTCTATTTCGTTTACATCGTGTGATGATAATGATTGAAGACGAAACATACACCTTACCTTTCTTCTTGTTGTTTTTTTTCGACGTCGAGGTTGGGACCGCCTCTTCTTCATCTTCATCTTCGTCTTCGTCTAGTAGATGGAAGGATGCATGGTTGAAATTTGGTTGGGAATGTGGCTTGGTTTTGTTGTTGTTGTTGTTGAGTAAATTGAGTATGTTGTTGTTGAAATTTTCATTGACTAAATAGCATTTATTATTCGAGATTCATATATGGGTTTGGGAAGATGGGAAAGTAAGGCGCTTGATAGTATGGATTCGAAGACGAGCCCGGATTGTTGGCCGAATTCGAAGACGAGCCCGTCATTTGGTTTGAAGGGTCGGTTAGCGTATTGTTAATCCATGGTGAATTGGGATTCATTTTGTTTGGAAAAAAATGAGAGAAATAGAGAATAATATGTTATAAAATATATTGGAAGTGTGTGTGAAGTATGAAACAATAAGGAGGTATTTATAGAATTTTTAAGGGGTAATTTTTTTTAGGGTATTAATTGGGTCCAAACGACTATAAAACCGTTGCCAATTGTTTATATTCTTTGCCAAACGTTCGAATTTATAAAAAAAAAGAAAAAAAATGCTTGGCATTGGCAGGTGGCTACTGTGTCAGCTCCTTTGGCGCGAGCTGAGGTACAGTGCACCGTTCTTCTTTCGCGGTTGGTAGCTTGGCGCGACCCAAGCAGCTCAGCGTACCCTAAGCTCTAAAGAGACTAATATGAGATTATTATTATTATTATTATTATTATTATTATTATTATTATTATTATTATTATTATTATTATTATTATTATTATTATTATTATTATCACTTTATTATTATTATTATTATTATTATTATTATTATTATTATTATTATTATTATTATTATTTATTATTATTTTTTTAGTAGTGTTGTTGTATTGTTGGCTGAGATGAAGGATGTGAATAGAATATAGATTGAAGTTGTTGTTTGATATGGGTTATGTGTTATATGTTTCTTTGTAGACGTGACATGTGTTAGAAGAAGTTGTAGTTTGCTGTTTGTGATTTTGACACAATATATAGTTGGATAATTTTTATGTTTGTAATGTGGGAAACGGTGTACACTTTTTAATAATAAATCAGATTATAATTAATAAATAACAGAATGAAAATAACAGAAAAGTAATACAGACAGAAGGGGTAGAAGCAGAAGACAGACTCTATATCGATAATTAAATGAAAGCAGTAAAGGTCGTGGAACGAGGCTCGTGTTTAACACGATTCCTTTAAAACAGATTCGCCGTTTGTTTCCCAGGGTACAACGTCCAAAGCTGTTGCACAGCCGGACCTGACAACTTGCCTGAAAGATCGCGGAAAACTTGTGCGTTTCTGATCGAAGAGATTGCTGGAATTCGGCTGTATTGGAGCAGTATTTTTCTATCGAAAACTGAATGAGGAAATGTTTATTTTATAGGCTAAACCTATCTTGGTCACCAAGATAAATTATTTTCCTGAAAATAAACAGATTTGCAAATCTGTTAAAACAACAACACGATTTGCATATATATTATTTACACAGCAACATTTTGTAAACTCTATCAATAAGTTTCATATCTATTCCAAAAATAGATTTAGAAAATTTAGGAAAATGAATCTCGAATTTGCCGCAAAAATATACGCACGTATGCGAGGTTTCAGAGCTGCATTCGTTTCCGCAGGTCGCGCGGGCTCGCATTAGTTCAGAAGCTTCGAACTCATTTTGGCTCAGAAATCCTGAAATCTGCACCCCTCCTGCACGCGCGCACGTAGGTGTTGGAGTAAAACCAACTAAAAGATTTTAATAGTCAATACCAAGATTTCCTTATAAAAATGCTTTCATTTCCTTCTTTGGGTGATGTGGGATACTCTCCCAAAACCCAATTTTTGTGTTTCAAGTGCCTCACTTTGAGACACGATATCTCATTCATTTCAACTCTATTTTTGACACATTTTAGCTCGTTGCGAAGCTCTCGTCAAGGAAAACGCAAAGCTACCAAGAAATATAAAATATACAACATCTACATATATTAAATAGTGTCAAAAAATTGCAAAAAAATCATTTTGCAAAACATTTTTCCAACAATCCCCCACATGAATGGAGATCGGTCGAAAACACACGAAAGTTTCGGCGAAATTTCTACGATTAAGTCTTGCGTAGGATAGGTAGGTGTAACCCTGTTAGGAATTGAAAAATATATTGTGAAGCATCGATCACCCCATGTATAATCTAGCTTAAGTTAGCTCGTAGACATATCGTTTATTATGTTAGTTGTTAGTCAGTTATTAGCTTAGTTTAGTCTAGTGCAACACCGTGGAGGAAGGACGGGTCTTTACCCATTGTATGCCTGATCCACAGCCCGTAGGAGGGTGTAGTAGTTTGTATAAATAACCCTCTCCCTTCAAGGGAGAGGGTTGGATGTTCATTTGGAATCTAACCTTCCATGTATTTTCTCTCACTAGAACATTTCCCTTTCTCTCTCTAAAACTTATATACGCCTCACTTGGTTATGCTTTGATGTGATTATGAAATCCTATATCTTACAATTGGTATCAAGAGCCATGGTTTGATCACTCATCTTTCATGCTCTTTGTTTTGGTGGATTTCATATGGTTTTTGGGGTATAAGTGTTTAGGAGAGTTTGAATCATTTGGACAAATTTCTAGTGTTAAAGGTTGAATTTTGATTGTACTTTTGTGTTTAGGATCATCATATGTGTTTAGGTTTTGAATTGGAAAGCTTAAATCATTGTGGTTTGGTCGCTTTTGATTGATAAAGTGGGTATTTGTGAAAAGTGTACTAAGCGAGTTGAGACTCGTAGTTGAGTTTCTTGGATGCAAGTTGCTTCTTCATTAGAAGCGAGTTGGTATAAGCGACTTGGCTACTTAGCGAGTTGACTATTTATGCCACTTGGGTTCTAAGCGAGTTGTTTCTTTAAGAGACTTGAGTTCTAAAGCGACTTGGCTATTAAGCGAGTTGTACTGCTAGCGAGTTATCTTAAGCGACTTGGTGGTTAAGCGAGTTGTCTCTGTATGCGACTTGGTTATTAAGCGAGTTGTTTCTTTAAGTGACTTGACTATTTAAGCGACTTGTTTCTTTAAGCTAGTTGATTGTGTAGCGAGTTGATACAAAAGCGAGTTGGCTCTTTAGCAACTTGTCTATTGAGACCGTTTACTTCTTTTTGCTACGCTTTACGGTTGTTCTTTTGATTTTGTAAAATCCCGTGAAAGAATCTATCTCCCGGTTTAATCAAAGAATTATAAAATCCCATAAAGTCCGACATTCATGGCTTACTCCACTGATCTAGTAATCTCTAATGTGCTCAAACTATATGACTCAGTGGACTGCAGAGAAAGTGTAACACCCCAACCCGACAAGGGTAGAAGTGTCACATTCTGGTGTCATATCAGAACATACAATTAAAAGCGGAAGTCTTAAGAATAAAATATCAAGTCATTTAAACAATGATTTACAAGGAAAATTTCAAAACCCAAAATGTCTAAGATAAAATGAAATCTCAAAACAAAAGTCCGCCAAAATAAGTCCAAATAATAAGGTAACTAGGGTTAGTCCACTCAGATAATCCACCTCTCAGCCCAATCAAAGCCCATCTTCAAACCTAAAACCTGCCGCAGGAAAAGAAATGCGGCTGAGCTTAAAAAGCCCAGTGAACAGATATAACAAAACGAAAACTAAATAAAATCTGAAATGGGAAATGAAACAAAGGAAACGGATAACAAAGTCACAGCGAAAAGAGGACAATGAGTCAATGAGGATCCTGCAGAACACAATTATACATGTATCCAAAGAACAGATAACAAGGAGAACGAAGAAAAGCAAAGCATCGAAGACATATATACAAGCACATACAAGCCAGGCATACAAGTACTGAAACATAAGCAAGCATAGCAGACATTGCATCCACACAACATATAATTGACATACAATCAATTCAGGAAATCAGAAGACATACAAGCCAAACAGATATATACAGGAAAGCGGAAGCAATTAATTATTAAGTGAGCATAGCAATCATACAGGTCAAAACCCTTAGTTGAAAACATAACCCGTATCATAACAGTGGAAGTACTAACAACAGTCAATACATGACAGTCACACATAATAAGTAGGAATACAGTAAAAAGATATAATTAAATGAATTAAAGACATAGCAGGGCAACTAAACAAATTAACAAGTCCAGACGTCACAAGCTGAACCATTTACCCAATCAAACCGTAGCATAAACCGAAATGCAAACATGGCAGGTCAACAACAAGCAGATAAGGAAACTATCAGATAATCATAGTCCACGAAATTATCTGAACAAGTACACAAAATAAACAGACAAAACTATCGATTACACAATAGCATGGTCACCAGACAATTCAGAGGGTCACATAACAGTGAGATCACATATCATCAGTTGAAAATAAGTAACTCAGATATTAATCACATCATAGCAGGAAAATCAGTAGTCACATAAATCATGAATAGCATAATCAAATTCAATAAGCATATAATAACCCAGTACGTGAATGGAACGATAGTATGAAGTAACGGAATGAGAGAGTAATAGATCAAAGCAATGGAACATATATATCTTGGTAGTAGAGTGAGTCATATAAGGGTATTGGGTAAAGGACAGTCAATTCAGAATATGGTGCAGTGGGGAATCCAGAAGGTACAATATAGGTATATCAAAAGTGTAAGGGTTGTCAGAAATCTATCCCGAGCCAACAAAACAAACCATATCAATAGTGGCAATAGCAGCCAAGTAACCAATAGTAACCATTGTATTCGGAGGGGTGACCTCGGAATACCAAACCAATATGAGGGGAGACCTCAGTAACCAATGGAGTAGCTAGCTCCCAAAATGTGAGGGGGTGTATTGCACACACGCACCGCATCACCAAAACAATATATCAATATCAATACAATACAAATCTAGGATGCATCCATACGCCCCTGCAAAACAATAGTGGCCATACAATATATCTGAAGCGCGCATAATCAATACAAAATAGGGACGGTGTGGAACATCATTCAACCACACTAAAGTCATGCCATTGGTGCATCAATGACACGGACATGGAACCCCCGTGCCTAGTTAATGGCTCGGGTATCAACTGACAGGTCAAAGTGTACAGTATAGAGGTCAATCAATATCAAAGGTTCAGTATTAGCAATTCACAAATCAAATCAGTAATCCAATATCAATGGTTCAATATCAAAGGTCCAATAGCAAAGGATCAATATCAAAGGTTCAGTAGCAAAAGGGGTCAATAGCAAAGATTCAATATCAATAGTTCAATAGCAGAGCAAAGGTTCAATATCAAATTGGCAAGAGGTCAAAGATGTAAAGAGATCATGAGAAACCTTATGAGAAAGGTCAGAATATCTGTACCTCAATCGAAGCAAGCAAAACAGGAAGGTAAGATCACACGATGAATCAATCCCGCCGTCCAGAACCTATGAATTAGATAACGCTTATTAAAGTCGGATTACTCATTTTAGACGGCTTTCCATTTTTAGCAGGTTTCCACTTTTAGTAACTTTCCATAAATAGCAGGTTTCTATATCAAGTAAGTTTAGTCGATCATGAAGCATTTAATGACACATTAAGATAAATAAGTGTTTTATGTAGTTTAAAGATCATTTATGTCAATTTACACAAGTTTAGGGACTAAAGTGTAATTATCATAAAGTGTAGGGTCTTAAGTGTAAATATACCATTTTTGTCTCTTTTACTCACTTAGCCCCTTTAGTCATTATATTTGCAAATCAACCCTTCAATCTCAATAATTATGCATAACACATTAATTTTATGTAATTTGTACAAGTACACGTATATTAAGGGTTTTACTAAGCGTATTATAAGACCAGTTTTTATACATGTATAACGTCATATAAATAAGGTTTAGGGTCTGATTTTTAAGTGTTTAGATAGCACGTTACAATGGTCTTAGGTTAAGCATTCACTTTGCATGTTTTAGAGCTCAAGTATACGTGTTTAGGGTGTCAAAACTCACGACCAGATTTAATGCAATATGAGCAGATTTATAAACCACTTTAACGCCAAGTAAAGGAGGTCTAAGGTCTGATTTTAACATGTCAATATTAGGTTATACATAGATTAGTTTACGCAAGTTTATTACACAAGGATTAAGGACCAAAGATGGCGTAGGATTCATGTTATCACACGACCAGGAAAACACAACATATGACCAGATTTTAGAGGATCAAAAACAGATTTAATAAGGTGCATGTGTCGTCCAATAAATAGGTTTGATTCATGATTTACGTAGCCTTATATTAAGTTTAATAAGTCCCTTTTAACCTCGCATACAAACGGACATAGTTTCATGATTAAAAGTGCACAAAAGGGGGTCTTACCCCACGACCAGATTCAAGAAAAAGGTAACCAGTTTATAACTTGTGTCGACAAATATAAAGGCTGTACCATGGTCTTATTATAGCACAAATTCCAGGTTATTAGAATTAGGTTTATGGTACATGTTATAGCATGGTTTTAAGGCAAAACAAACGTGTACATGGCCTGGAAACCCACGACCAGATTCATGGAAACATGAAGGAAAACGAGTCATTAGGTGTACCTTTGTAGCGTGTTATGGAGATGAGAATCAAAAGACCAAATAATCAAACCAAGCACCCTTCTTGCCTTTATACCCCACGACACAACAGCAGCCCCAAACACCACGGATTAACCAAGTAGAATCCCGTATCAAACGCGTAACGAAACTGTTTTTGCAAGCACTTCCAACCCTTCTTGGACCAGGTTCAAATCGACAGAAAATATGGAGATGGAGAGAGTATGTTTTTTGTGTTTGCCGTATTCTTCTTGGGAGGATGTACTAGGGTTTTAATTCTTTTATTTTTAATGCACCCAAAATAAGATATGGTAAGTCTTAAATGGTGGGATGGAGCGTATAAATCAGGCCCAATATTCATGGGATTGGCGTGGAGAAGAGGGAAAAACGGCCAAGACCAAATCACCATAATTTACTTTCCAAAATTAATTTTGTACATTTAATTTATTTTCTCTAGCATAATGTACATGTAACCTTTTTATGTGTGATGATCATTTATTATTCTAAGCATAAGTTTTATTTGAAAGTCTTGTGTAAATCAATTATTATCACGTGTCCAGCGATATTAACGAGCTTGTTGTATTTCACGAATTATTAGTTGAGGGTATTTTAGTCTTCTAACGTATTTACGATTTTCGGGTTTTACAACTCTTCCCCTCTAAAAGAAAATTTTCGTCCTCGAAAATTGAAGTCGCAGGGGTACACCGAGACGTACCGACTTAAGGCAGATGTAGCAATCCATAGTTTCACACATATCATAACGATTCCGGTTCCAATGTGTACAAACTTATCGTAACAGATGTTGACGAAAATCTCACAAATAGGTACAAAATTCCAAACGGACATGAGGGTTGAAAAATAACGGATATAAGCCCTATTCCATTCACGTACCAACCCCAGGCATTTCCCAAGATGTCGTATGATTTCAATAAGTTCAAATTATATGATCTCGGTATTATCACGTTGATCAGGCGTCATAATACTTGCATCACATAACAAGTTCTTATTGTCATCATATTCTGTCTCGGGTCATGGCGAACCTCATAACGAATATCACACAAAACATATCACATACAGATATCAAGTAACATACTAAAGCAGACCAGATACACATTCATGCAACATATAACAGATCAAACAACTTACCATACCACAAAAGAAAAGAAGGCCACCAATGCACAAAATGGTTCCTCATGACTCATTACTATCGGTCCAAAAAGAAAACTGAGATATACCAGAATGCTAAACGATAAAACTCCACTATTCAAACCGAGTTCCGAACAAATCAAGAAAAGCAATACCGATCAGAATCACTTAACAGGATATCAAACCGCCTCAAAACGCATGACAAACGAATAGGAGTAACACAAGTCGCGCCCAAATCATATGAAGTAGATGAACCCTCTCAGCCACCAGTTGAATCTTGTCTCCGTCTTTTGCGCCTTTGGTTGGTCCGTCCAGCTTCCTCCTGCAGCATCCTGATGCCTCCAGCAGCACGGCAGTCGGGTGTGGCTTCTGCTTCACGAACCTCTCCAGCACAGGGACTGTTGCAGCAACGCAGGTTCGGCACCATCATCTTCGGCTCCGCGGGTAGTCTCCATCTAACGATCGACAAACGGATGTGCGAAGACACAATAATAAAATCAAATGTGAAGAGAAGAAGACCAAAACAGTGAAGACAAAAGATTATCGAAGTCAAATCTGAACGACAATCCAAAAAGAATCGGAATATATCATAACAGACGGAAGCCTAGTGTCTACCCAAGTCCTCACAGGTCAATCCTAAGGTCAACAAGACGAAACCTGGGCTCTGATACCATAATTGTAACACCCCAACCTAACAAGGGTAGAAGTGTCACATTCTGGTGTCATATCAGAACATACAATTAAAAGCGGAAGTCTTAAGAATAAAGTATCAAGTCATTTAAACAATGATTTACAAGGAAAATTTCAAAACCCAAAATGTCTAAGATAAAATGAAATCTCAAAACAAAAGTCCGCCAAAATAAGTCCAAATAATAAGGTAACTAGGGTTAGTCCACTCAGATAATCCACCTCTCAGCCCAATCAAAGCCCATCTTCAAACCTTAAACCTGCCGCAGGAAAAGAAATGCGGCTGAGCTTAAAAAGCCCAGTGAACAGATATAACAAAACGAAAACTAAATAAAATCTGAAATGCGAAATGAAACAAAGGAAACGGATAACAAAGTCGTAGCGAAAAGAGGACAATGAGTCAATGAGGATCCTGCAGAACACAATTATACAGGTATCCAAAGAACAGATAACAAGGAGAACGAAGAAAAGCAAAGCATCGAAGACATATATACAAGCACATACAAGCCAGGCATACAAGTACTGAAACATAAGCAAGCATAGCAGACATCGCATCCACACAACATATAATTGACATACAATCAATTCAGGAAATCAGAAGACATACAAGCCAAACAGATATATACAGGAAAGTGGAAGCAATTAATTATTAAGTGAGCATAGCAATCATACAGGTCAAAACCCTTAGTTGAAAACATAACCCGTATCATAACAGTGGAAGTACTAACAACAGTCAATACATGACAGTCACACGTAATAAGTAGGAATACAGTAAAAAGATATAATTAAATGAATTAAAGACATAGCAGGGCAACTAAACAAATTAACAAGTCCAGACGTCACAAGCTGAACCATTTACCCAATCAAACCGTAGCATAAACCGAAATGCAAACATGGCAGGTCAACAACAAGCAGATAAGGAAACTATCAGATAATCATAGTCCACGAAATTATCTGAACAAGTACACAAAATAAACAGACAAAACTATCGATTACACAATAGCATGGTCACCAGACAATTCAGAGGGTCACATAACAGTGAGATCACATATCATCAGTTGAAAATAAGTAACTCAGATATTAATCACATCATAGCAGGAAAATCAGTAGTCACATAAATCATGAATAGCATAATCAAATTCAATAAGCATATAATAACCCAGTACGTGAATAGAACGATAGTATGAAGTAACGGAATGAGAGAGTAATAGATCAAAGCAATGGAACATATATATCTTGGTAGTAGAGTGAGTCATATAAGGGTATTGGGTAAAGGACAGTCAATTCAGAATATGGTGCAGTGGGGAATCCAGAAGGTACAATATAGGTATATCAAAAGTGTAAGGGTTGTCAGAAATCTATCCCGAGCCAACAAAACAAACCATATCAATAGTGGCAATAGCAGCCAAGTAACCAATAGTAACCATTGTATTCGGAGGGGTGACCTCGGAATACCAAACCAATATGAGGGGAGACCTCAGTAACCAATGGAGTAGCTAGCTCCCAAAATGTGAGGGGGTGTATTGCACACACGCACCGCATCACCAAAACAATATATCAATATCAATACAATACAAATCTAGGATGCATCCATACGCCCCTGCAAAACAATAGTGGCCATACAATATATCTGAAGCGCGCATAATCAATACAAAATAGGGACGGTGTGGAACATCACTCAACCACACTAAAGTCATGCCATTGGTGCATCAATGACACGGACATGGAACCCCCATGCCTAGTTAATGGCTCGGGTATCAACTGACAGGTCAAAGTGTACAATATAGAGGTCAATCAATATCAAAGGTTCAGTATTAGCAATTCACAAATCAAATCAATAATCCAATATCAATGGTTCAATATCAAAGGTCCAATAGCAAAGGATCAATATCAAAGGTTCAGTAGCAAAAGGGGTCAATAGCAAAGATTCAATATCAATAGTTCAATAGCAGAGCAAAGGTTCAATATCAAATTGGCAAGAGGTCAAAGATGTAAAGAGATCATGAGAAACCTTATGAGAAAGGTCAGAATATCTGTACCTCAATCGAAGCAAGCAAAACAGGAAGGTAAGATCACACGATGAATCAATCCCGCCGTCCAGAACCTATGAATTAGATAACGCTTACTAAAGTCGGATTACTCATTTTAGACGGCTTTCCATTTTTAGCAGGTTTCCACTTTTAGTAACTTTCCATAAATAGCAGGTTTCTATATTTAGTAAGTTTAGTCGATCATGAAGCATTTAATGACACATTAAGATAAATAAGTGTTTTATGTAGTTTAAAGATCATTTATGTCAATTTACACAAGTTTAGGGACTAAAGTGTAATTATCATAAAGTGTAGGGTCTTAAGTGTAAATATACCATTTTTGTCTCTTTTACTCACTTAGCCCCTTTAGTCATTATATTTTCAAATCAACCCTTCAATCTCAATAATTATGCATAACACATTAATTTTACGTAATTTGTACAAGTACACGTATAATAAGGGTTTTACTAAGCGTATTATAAGACCAGTTTTTATACATGTATAACGTCATATAAATAAGGTTTAGGGTCTGATTTTTAAGTGTTTAGATAGCACGTTACAATGGTCTTAGGTTAAGCATTCACTTTGCATGTTTTAGAGCTCAAGTATACGTGTTTAGGGTGTCAAAACTCACGACCAGATTTAATGCAATATGAGCAGATTTATAAACCACTTTAACGCCAAGTAAAGGAGGTCTAAGGTCTGATTTTAACATGTCAATATTAGGTTATACATAGATTAGTTTACGCAAGTTTATTACACAAGGATTAAGGACCAAAGATGGCGTAGGATTCATGTTATCACACGACCAGGAAAACACAACATATGACCAGATTTTAGAGGATCAAAAACAGATTTAATAAGGTGCATGTGTCGTCCAATAAATAGGTTTGATTCATGATTTACGTAGCCTTATATTAAGTTTAATAAGTCCCTTTTAACCTCGCATACAAACGGACATAGTTTCATGATTAAAAGTGCACAAAAGGGAGTCTTACCCCACGACCAGATTCAAGAAAAAGGTAACCAGTTTATAACTTGTGTCGACAAATATAAAGGCTGTACCATGGTCTTATTATAGCACAAATTCCAGGTTATTAGAATTAGGTTTATGGTACATGTTATAGCATGGTTTTAAGGCAAAACAAACGTGTACATGGCCTGGAAACCCACGACCAGATTCATGGAAACATGAAGGAAAACGAGTCATTAGGTGTACCTTTGTAGCGTGTTACGGAGATGAGAATCAAAAGACCAAATAATCAAACCAAGCACCCTTCTTGCCTTTATACCCCACGACACAACAGCAGCCCCAAACACCACGGATTAACCAAGTAGAATCCCGTATCAAACGCGTAACGAAACTGTTTTTGCAAGCACTTCCAACCCTTCTTGGACCAGGTTCAAATCGACAGAAAATATGGAGATGGAGAGAGTATGTTTTTTGTGTTTGCCGTATTCTTCTTGGGAGGATGTACTAGGGTTTATTTCTTTTATTTTTAATGCACCCAAAATAAGATATGGTAAGTCTTAAATGGTGGGATGGAGCGTATAAATCAGGCCCAATATTCATAGGATTGGCGTGGAGAAGAGGGAAAAACGGCCAAGACCAAATCACCATAATTTACTTTCCAAAATTAATTTTGTACATTTAATTTATTTTCTCTAGCATAACATGTAACCTTTTTATGTGTGATGATCATTTATTATTCTAAGCATAAGTTTTATTTGAAAGTCTTGTGTAAATCAATTATTATCACGTGTCCAGCGATATTAACGAGCTTGTTGTATTTCACGAATTATTAGTTGAGGGTATTTTAGTCTTCTAACGTATTTACGATTTTCGGGTTTTACAACTCTTCCCCTCTAAAAGAAAATTTTTGTCCTCAAAAATTGAAGTCGCAGGGGTACACCGAGACGTACCGACTTAAGGCAGATGTAGCAATCCATAGTTTCACACATATCATAACGATTCCGGTTCCAATGTGTACAAACTTATACGTAACAGATGTTGACGAAAATCTCACAAATAGGTACAAAATTCCAAACGGACATGAGGGTTGAAAAATAACGGATATAAGCCCTATTCCATTCACGTACCAACCCCAGGCATTTCCCAAGATGTCGTATGATTTCAATAAGTTCAAATTATATGATCTCGGTATTATCACGTTGATCAGGCGTCATAATACTTGCATCACATAACAAGTTCTTATTGTCATCATATTCTGTCTCGGGTCATGGCGAACCTCATAACGAATATCACACAAAACATATCACATACAGATATCAAGTAACATACCAAAGCAGACCAGATACACATTCATGCAACATATAACAGATCAAACAACTTACCATACCACAAAAGAAAAGAAGGCCACCAATGCACAAAATGGTTCCTCATGACTCATTATTGTCGGTCCAAAAAGAAAACTGAGATATACCAGAATGCTAAACGATAAAACTCCACTATTCAAACCGAGTTCCGAACAAATCAAGAAAAGCAATACCGATCAGAATCACTTAACAGGATATCAAACCGCCTCAAAACGCATGACAAACGAATAGGAGTAACACAAGTCGCGCCCAAATCATATGAAGTAGATGAACCCTCTCAGCCACCAGTTGAATCTTGTCTCCGTCTTTTGCGCCTTTGGTTGGTCCGTCCAGCTTCCTCCTGCAGCATCCTGATGCCTCCAGCAGCACGGCAGTCGGGTGTGGCTTCTGCTTCACGAACCTCTCCAGCACAGGGACTGTTGCAGCAACGCAGGTTCGGCACCATCATCTTCGGCTCCGCGGGTAGTCTCCATCTAACGATCGACAAACGGATGTGCGAAGACACAATAATAAAATCAAATGTGAAGAGAAGAAGACCAAAACAGTGAAGACAAAAGATTATCGAAGTCAAATCTGAACGACAATCCAAAAAGAATCGGAATATATCATAACAGACGGAAGCCTAGTGTCTACCCAAGTCCTCACAGGTCAATCCTAAGGTCAACAAGACGAAACCTGGGCTCTGATACCATAATTGTAACACCCCAACCCGACAAGGGTAGAAGTGTCACATTCTGGTGTCATATCAGAACATACAATTAAAAGCGGAAGTCTTAAGAATAAAGTATCAAGTCATTTAAACAATGATTTACAAGGAAAATTTCAAAACCCAAAATGTCTAAGATAAAATGAAATCTCAAAACAAAAGTCCGCCAAAATAAGTCCAAATAATAAGGTAACTAGGGTTAGTCCACTCAGATAATCCACCTCTCAGCCCAATCAAAGCCCATCTTCAAACCTAAAACCTGCCGCAGGAAAAGAAATGCGGCTGAGCTTAAAAAGCCCAGTGAACAGATATAACAAAACGAAAACTAAATAAAATCTGAAATGCGAAATGAAACAAAGGAAACGGATAACAAAGTCGCAGCGAAAAGAGGACAATGAGTCAATGAGGATCCTACAGAACACAATTATACAGGTATCCAAAGAACAGATAACAAGGAGAACGAAGAAAAGCAAAGCATCGAAGACATATATACAAGCACATACAAGCCAGGCATACAAGTACTGAAACATAAGCAAGCATAGCAGACATCGCATCCACACAACATATAATTGACATACAATCTATTCAGGAAATCAGAAGACATACAAGCCAAACAGATATATACAGGAAAGCGGAAGCAATTAATTATTAAGTGAGCATAGCAATCATACAGGTCAAAACCCTTAGTTGAAAACATAACCCGTATCATAACAGTGGAAGTACTAACAACAGTCAATACATGACAGTCACACGTAATAAGTAGGAATACAGTAAAAAGATATAATTAAATGAATTAAAGACATAGCAGGGCAACTAAACAAATTAACAAGTCCAGACGTCACAAGCTGAACCATTTACCCAATCAAACCGTAGCATAAACCGAAATGCAAACATGGCAGGTCAACAACAAGCAGATAAGGAAACTATCAGATAATCATAGTCCACGAAATTATCTGAACAAGTACACAAAATAAACAGACAAAACTATCGATTACATAATAGCATGGTCACCAGACAATTCAGAGGGTCACATAACAGTGAGATCACATATCATCAGTTGAAAATAAGTAACTCAGATATTAATCACATCATAGCAGGAAAATCAGTAGTCACATAAATCATGAATAGCATAATCAAATTCAATAAGCATATAATAACCCAGTACGTGAATGGAACGATAGTATGAAGTAACGGAATGAGAGAGTAATAGATCAAAGCAATGGAACATATATATCTTGGTAGTAGAGTGAGTCATATAAGGGTATTGGGTAAAGGACAGTCAATTCAGAATATGGTGCAGTGGGGAATCCAGAAGGTACAATATAGGTATATCAAAAGTGTAAGGGTTGTCAGAAATCTATCCCGAGCCAACAAAACAAACCATATCAATAGTGGCAATAGCAGCCAAGTAACCAATAGTAACCATTGTATTCGGAGGGGTGACCTCGGAATACCAAACCAATATGAGGGGAGACCTCAGTAACCAATGGAGTAGCTAGCTCCCAAAATGTGAGGGGGTGTATTGCACACACGCACCGCATCACCAAAACAATATATCAATATCAATACAATACAAATCTAGGATGCATCCATACGCCCCTGCAAAACAATAGTGGCCATACAATATATCTGAAGCGCGCATAATCAATACAAAATAGGGACGGTGTGGAACATCACTCAACCACACTAAAGTCATGCCTTTGGTGCATCAATGACACGGACATGGAACCCCCATGCCTAGTTAATGGCTCGGGTATCAACTGACAGGTCAAAGTGTACAGTATAGAGGTCAATCAATATCAAAGGTTCAGTATTAGCAATTCACAAATCAAATCAATAATCCAATATCAATGGTTCAATATCAAAGGTCCAATAGCAAAGGATCAATATCAAAGGTTCAGTAGCAAAAGGGGTCAATAGCAAAGATTCAATATCAATAGTTCAATAGCAGAGCAAAGGTTCAATATCAAATTGGCAAGAGGTCAAAGATGTAAAGAGATCATGAGAAACCTTATGAGAAAGGTCATAATATCTGTACCTCAATCGAAGCAAGCAAAACAGGAAGGTAAGATCACACGATGAATCAATCCCGCCGTCCAGAACCTATGAATTAGATAACGCTTATTAAATTCGGATTACTCATTTTAGACGGCTTTCCATTTTTAGCAGGTTTCCACTTTTAGTAACTTTCCATAAATAGCAGGTTTCTATATTTAGTAAGTTTAGTCGATCATGAAGCATTTAATGACACATTAAGATAAATAAGTGTTTTATGTAGTTTAAAGATCATTTATGTCAATTTACACAAGTTTAGGGAATAAAGTGTAATTATCATAAAGTGTAGGGTCTTAAGTGTAAATATACCATTTTTGTCTCTTTTACTCACTTAGCCCCTTTAGTCATTATATTTGCAAATCAACCCTTCAATCTCAATAATTATGCATAACACATTAATTTTACGTAATTTGTACAAGTACACGTATAATAAGGGTTTTACTAAGCGTATTATAAGACCAGTTTTTATACATGTATAACGTCATATAAATAAGGTTTAGGGTCTGATTTTTAAGTGTTTAGATAGCACGTTACAATGGTCTTAGGTTAAGCATTCACTTTGCATGTTTTAGAGCTCAAGTATACGTGTTTAGGGTGTCAAAACTCACGACCAGATTTAATGCAATATGAGCAGATTTATAAACCACTTTAACGCCAAGTAAAGGAGGTCTAAGGTCTGATTTTAACATGTCAATATTAGGTTATACATAGATTAGTTTACGCAAGTTTATTACACAAGGATTAAGGACCAAAGATGGCGTAGGATTCATGTTATCACACGACCAGGAAAACACAACATATGACCAGATTTTAGAGGATCAAAAACAGATTTAATAAGGTGCATGTGTCGTCCAATAAATAGGTTTGATTCATGATTTACGTAGCCTTATATTAAGTTTAATAAGTCCCTTTTAACCTCGCATACAAACGGACATAGTTTCATGATTAAAAGTGCACAAAAGGGGGTCTTACCCCACGACCAGATTCAAGAAAAAGGTAACCAGTTTATAACTTGTGTCGACAAATATAAAGGTTGTACCATGGTCTTATTATAGCACAAATTCCAGGTTATTAGAATTAGGTTTATGGTACATGTTATAGCATGGTTTTAAGGCAAAACAAACGTGTACATGGCCTGGAAACCCACGACCAGATTCATGGAAACATGAAGGAAAACGAGTCATTAGGTGTACCTTTGTAGCGTGTTATGGAGATGAGAATCAAAAGACCAAATAATCAAACCAAGCACCCTTCTTGCCTTTATACCCCACGACACAACAGCAGCCCCAAACACCACGGATTAACCAAGTAGAATCCCGTATCAAACGCGTAACAAAACTGTTTTTGCAAGCACTTCCAACCCTTCTTGGACCAGGTTCAAATCGACAGAAAATATGGAGATGGAGAGAGTATGTTTTTTGTGTTTGCCGTATTCTTCTTGGGAGGATGTACTAGGGTTTATTTCTTTTATTTTGAATGCACCCAAAATAAGATATGGTAAGTCTTAAATGGTGGGATGGAGCGTATAAATCAGGCCCAATATTCATGGGATTGGTGTGGAGAAGAGGGAAAAACGGCCAAGACCAAATCACCATAATTTACTTTCCAAAATTAATTTTGTACATTTAATTTATTTTCTCTAGCATAATGTACATGTAACCTTTTTATGTGTGATGATCATTTATTATTCTAAGCATAAGTTTTATTTGAAATTCTTGTGTAAATCAATTATTATCACGTGTCCAGCGATATTAACGAGCTTGTTGTATTTCACGAATTATTAGTTGAGGGTATTTTAGTCTTCTAACGTATTTACGATTTTCGGGTTTTACAGAAAGTATGTGCTACTCAGAATGCTTGACCTTAACAGATTCAACCAATGACGATCTAAACCCTTCACACTTTGAGTCCAACCCAAATGAATCTCAGCAGCAATTACATATTGAATGAAGTATTGAACCTTATTTACTGCTTCACTCTCATATCTCACAAGTTTTATCCACATCCATGGATCGAACATGTAGTGCCCTTTTCCGTTAGGACTTACCTTCACTAAAGAAAACATTGTTACTATACCTTGAACAATTGAAGAACCAGCTCATCAACGGGAAAATAATAAAAAATGATTCCATGGCTGTACTTCAGATGATTCGCAAACAATTCCAGCCATTTATCAATGAGGAATATTCAGCAGATTTTGATCAACAATTGTCGAGTATCACCTTCAAAAGGCATACTGGAATGGAAATTCGGGAATTTACCAATACATTCATCCAATTAATGGATAATATGGAGATGTACATTGAGGAAGCTGCTAAAGCAAATGACAATGAAGTCCAGGAACAACTGAGAGATAATTGTGAACTATCAGGGGATGCTGTGATCAGAAAGTTGAACGAGTTGCTATGCTAAGTAAAGGGACTAAAAGTGTCAACTCGCTATAATTGTTTACCTAAGTATGCGGGTTGGGTGTCTTCGTCAAATCATAATCTTTCTTGGTCAAATCTCCATCTCGCTAAAACTATTCTCTCTCAACCCTCTTCTAAGCGAGTTATCAATTGGTGATTGTGTGGTAGGTCATTCTTGCTATCTGATCATGTTTATCTTATTTTTTTTCATGATTTGTACTTGATCCATCTTTTATCTTAAACCCCCTGCAGATCGTGTCTCCTCGTTCTCATCTCGATCAAATATTTGGACTCTAGGTTTGTATGTTTTTGATAAAATGATGTTGAAAGTAGTCTTAGTTTTGTTCATTTAAGTTATGACATGTGTTGTAAATGACTGGTCGATATATTGGTTTATTTTGGATATGCGTGTTGTGGGTGACTAAAGGTTATGGTAAAATTGATATTGGATTTGATTGGGTTGTTAGTATTGTCCATTATATGTAGATTCTTGTTTGTGATCTTTTCTGAGTATGTATAATCATGTGTTTGAGTGTTTAATTGGGTTGTTCATGGAACGTTCTTAATAGCGAGTTGCCTAGAGTTTCTTGTATGCGTGTTGCCCTGATGTTTCCTTGAAAGTGTGCTTAATTGCGAGTTGATATTGATTATTATTGAAAGCGAGTTGCTATATGCAAGTTGCATTTTTATGTATGCGTGTTGCTTGTCGCCTATGCAATATGTCCAGATTCAACGCATCCTATGCGAGTTGCCTATGCGTGTTGCCTGTTATCTATCATCACATGCGAGTTGCCATATGCGACTTGCTCCATGTCTCTAATGTATGCGATTTAGCATATATATGTTGACCAACCATTGTTTGACTAAAGCGTGTTGATTCATGCGAGTTGCCATATGCGACTTGCCTCATACATTGTAATGTATGCGAGTTATCACTCACTTTATCCTATGCGTGTTACTCTATAACCAAAGCAAGTTGTTGGATGCGAGTTGCCACATGCGACTTACCTCATATGTCTTGTAGTATGCGTGTTGATTACCAACTGTTACCTATGCGTGTTGTGTTATGCGAGTTGCTCAAATTGTTGTTCCAAAGCGAGTTGCAGTATGCGATTTAACATATATCTTTGTCAATATTGCTTGTGGTATTATCTATTTTGATGTCCTCTCCCAAATATTATCCTACACCCATAAGTTTCTGCATACTGATTACATTTTATAGAGTGTTGCATCCTATGTCTCCATATATGTCATATCCTTCTTTCTGAAGCTCTAAATGTTGGGTTATAAATTGGTCATAATGTGTATCAGTGTCTTAACCTAACAAATTTCCTGGATATGGTTTGTGTTGTATGTGTAACTATAAGATCTCAATGGCTGACATCACATCCTCTGATGTTCCTACTGCCTCTGCACCAACTGTCACTCTGACTGATGAAGAATTACTTCCACGTGCGGAATGGGTGTCAATTGCTAAGAGCAACTGCTACTTAGATGTGGATAGAGGGCAACATAATCCAACTTACCATCTGGCTGTCGACATCTTGAAGGATACCAACTTCTTTAATGCCCTAACCAAGCGTTGCATAATCCCATCCATCTATCTTCAGCAATTCTGGAAAACAGTTACTTGGGATAAGATATCTGCGTCATACTCGTGTAAGCTTGAAGACAAATGGTATGACATCTCGGTTGACACACTCAGGGATGCTCTTCAGATCTTCCAACAAATTCATCACTCCACCCTCCATTCATGATATCTTAGACTTTGTCGACGAATTGGGATACCCGGAAAGAATAACCAAGATTTCATCACTCATCAATGCGGAAATATATCAACCATGGAGATCAATCGTCACAATCCTCAATCTATGCCTAACCGGTAAAACATCAGGGACAGACAGAGTACGAGCTCCCATAATGAAAATACTGTGGGGAATAGTCAAAGGGAAAAATATTGACTTCGCTGAACTTATCTGGGAAGAATTCATCTTGTCCTTAGACACATTTATCTCCGATAGAATTAACTTTGAGAATAAAGTCAAAGGAAGAAAAAGGCTTGGTAAAAGAGTGATACCCAACATCAGATTCTCAAAACTCATTATCCATCATCTGCTACAAACTCACCGGATCAACTCACGTAACGAGTCAGCCCTGCATGAAGCCAGTGATGAATTCGTTCTTCGCAACATTAAATATATTGCCAGAGGACATGACAAGGAGATTTTTGGAATGCCAGTTCCTGAAGCTTTGCTTAATGATAGAATCAAGAATGCTGATTACTTCAAAAGTTATGTAAAGAAAGCCTCCGCCACAACCGTTGACACCCCGAAGTCCACTTCCACACAATCAAAATCAAAACAATCAGGAACCACATATTCAAGTCTTCCCAAGAAAAACAAGAGACCTGATAGCTCTGTATCTAATGTCTCTCCTTCACAAAAGTAAAAGAGGAGAAAAAGAGATGATGGTAAGGGTAATGATGAGGGAACTAAGGTTCCAGGAAGTGAGACAGAGTTGATTGATGAAGACGAAGCTGCATTCCAACAAGGAATTCAGCAAAGCCTTGACAGTCTGAACGAGTCTCAAAGGCCACCAGTGGAAGGGGTCATGATAAGAGAGCCAGATTCAGCACATCGACAAATCAATCTTGCTACACAAGACAAAGGTAAAGGAATTGTTGGAAGAGAAGCAGAACAAGCTGCACACATGCTACTGAATATCTCTTCACCACCTCCCAAAACAACTACCCAGTTTATCCTCAAGAAAAGAGATGTTGTATCATCCTCTACACAAGAGCAATCTGGGATGGACATTGATGTGGAAGATAGATTGGTTGAATCCCCTGTGTCCAGTGATGCACAGGAAGAAAATCAGGAGACCCCTTTTACTACAGAGATCCCAGTGCTTGAAACAGTAAGTGATAAAAATGAGCCGTTTAAAGACCCCCAGGAGAACCTTGAGCCAGGATCTGAAGTACACAGGCGTCTTGAAGAAACAAACATGTCTACAAGATCTCTTTCCTCACTTAAGAATCTTGATGCTAACTTCACATACGGTGACCAATTCTTACAAGACGGTCCCTCAGACATCGAATCAGACAAGCAAACAAATGAAAAGGAAGAAGTTCAGTCCATGTTCTCGGTCACTATTCAACAAGACTCTTCAACTGTTCCTCCGATGTCGGCTCCAAAGGTCTCCACTGCTGACAAATCTCCATCAATCACACCGACACTCGAACCTGCTATGACTACTGCACTTCCACCACCCAAACCCGCTAATGATCCACTACAAGTTCTCACTATCAGTGATCCTGTCACTCCACCTGCCTCACCACCTCGTGCCTCACCTCCTCCTGTTAAAACAACTGAGGAATTGCTTGAAGAGGCCATGTTACGCATTGCAGCTATTGAGAAACATTTTCCTATAGCTGTCAACAATCTTGATAGTCGTGTCAAAAAACTGGAGAATCTTAATCTCGATGAAGTCGTAACAAAGGCAATAGAAGTAGATATTAAAGATGCAGTTGAATGGGAAACGAAGGCTCCATTACTTCAGCGATTCAAAGACTTGCCAATCTCTGACATGAGATCAGTTCTCTCAGAAAGAATGTATGAGGCAGGAGAGCACTTGCACGGTACACATAAGAAATTATACGAGGCACTCAATGAATCTATGAGGCATGATGATTATGAGCAGTTTGTAGTCGATGTTCGTGAAAGGGAGGCTAAGAAGAAAAGAAGGTCAGTTCCGATGGATTCAAAAGATATGTCTGGAGGTCCCAAGTCACCACCACCACCTCCTACTGGTGGTGCAGGCACATCTGGAGTTGGAGGATCTTCTGGTACAACCACTTCTCACAAGGCAAGCCCACCTTCACCACCACCAACAACTCAGAAACAAACCGGTACTTCAAGTGGTCAAAGATCTCAAAAGATGTCTACTGCATGGACCACCGTCGACTCCCGGTTTACACCAACCATCTACACTATTCCAGAAGAGCAAATAATTAATGAAGAGTCTTTCGTTGCTCAAGAGTCTGAATCAGAAGATGATGACGCTTCTACCAAGCACATCCCCAATGTTACAGAAGAAGAAGATTGGTTGGATGCTTATATTGAGGGAAAACGCATCAAAACGTCTAGAGCTACACCTTCAAAGGATGTTACTCAAAGTTGGCTTACCCAAGATAAACCTCAAACTCCTGAACCTTCATGGTTCATTCCCGATTCTGATTCAACAAACCCAGAAAATAATTGGGCTTCAACTATTATCTCCAACTATGAAGCACCAGCAGAAGATTCTCTTCTTCACTTCACAGGGGATATGGGAAGCTTTATAAAGTGGTTTTGTGAGAAGAAGGAAATTACATCAATCACTCCTAAAGATCTTGAAGGCCCAACGTTTAAAATAGTTAAAGTCTTCCACTTGTATGTTAATTAGCTTCAATACTAGATGGAGGAATGCTATAAAATGCTGAATGATCAAGTCAGTGAGCAGATCAATAGGTTTGATGTGAACAACCCTCTTCCTCTCGGTGGTGAACCTGGACATATGACCATTCAGTCAGAGTTCTTCTTCAACCATGATCTGGACTATCTATGTGCTCGCACTTCTGAAAGAAGACCAGCTTTATCGATTTCGAAGATGAAAGCTGCTACCTACACTGATCAAGGTCTTGAACAGATGGTTCCAGATCAATTCTGGGCAGACAAAGAGCAACAGTATGACATTGCTGCCTCATATGGCATTTCTGATTGGTGGTTCAAGAAGAAGCAATTCTACATCGACAGACATAGTGCTAAAAGGAGTCGCAGAGCTGTTCGATCCAGGCTGCGTATTCTAAGTGTTATCAGTTTAGAGATCTTCTCAATCTATGGGTATGATTACCTGAAGAAGATTGTTCTTCGAAGAGCAGACATGAAAGAGCACATTATAGAAGAAAACGACTTCAAACATCTGATGCCAAATGACTTTGTAGATCTCTATCTTCTGAACCTCCAAGGACACCTTGACCATCTTCCTGCTCGTGAGAAGAAGGCTCTCTCGGCTGCTGTCAATCTCTGGATTAGAGGCTTGGTCATTCGACTAAGAGTTGGGGATTTTCAATTGAGAATAGAAAGTTACCAGACTCGGGTCAACCTAACAAGACCGCAATGGGAAGCCAAAGGACATGAATATCGTCATGAATATATAGTGATCGACACTCCCAGAGCAGTCATCTTCAATGACAGATACGGGTCAAGAATGTTAATGAAATTGTGTGAGTTATACAAATTCAGTGATGGTACACTCAAGATGGTCGAAGAAGAATTGAACTCTAGAGTGAAAGAAATCAAAGCTGATATGAAGCCGTGGAACAAAATGAAATTCTGGTCTGATGAGGATTTGAAAAGGTGTGAAGATTTCATTGCTGCAATCAGACAAAGATTAAAGACTAGAATGATCTATCGCAACCTTGAAAGCTTTGTGGGTGGTAGACTTCGTGCAGGTCACTATAAGCTGCTTCAAAGAACTGAATGATGACATCTTCCAGAAGTAGTTTGTGTTTGTACTTTTGATGTGTAAAATGTGGTGCATGTACTATGAACAACTATAATATATGTAATAGTGTTAGGTTATGTATTGTGGTTTCCCTTTTTCTCTAAAAATGGAACTTCAGTGTTGTCCACTTTAGATCATATAAAACCGAACACATTTTTCTCCAACAAATGTTTTGTTTCATTCATGTTTAAATCACTAGAGATCCAAAATCTCAAAGGATTTGAAATTTTTGATTGGGGGAGAAAATGTGATATTAATATGAAAGATGATAAAAGATGACCATTTTTGTCTCAAAGTGCATACTGCTCTCTAATATGTGCTAAATTCTTTTCGAATCTCGAAGCATATATTAAGGGGGAGCATTTCAAAACAAATATAAATCCTCAAGGTACAAAGATTTCCATGTTTTAACATAATGTACCTTGATGGTGTGTTAAATGGTTTCTAAATGTTTGGTAATCGTGGATGTACTTCAAAAGAACTCTTGCCTCTATGTGATTAAAATTATTTTACAAATCCTATGCACATATTGAGGGGGAGAATTTACCAAAGAAAATCAAATGGCTTTCTCTATGAAAATTGTGATCAAAGAAAATATTTCAAAGAACTCTTACCTCCATGTGCTAAACAATTTCAAAATCACATGCACATGTTGAGGGGGAGCATTTCTAAATGATCAAAACTATTAAGGTACAAAATGCTTTGATCTCGTATCACATGTACCTTGATTGTTTTTCCAAATGATTTTTCAATTGGTTTCGAGAAGGAATGAATTGTACCAAAAGACTGACCACTTTACGTTATACATGGAGTTATAAGGATGGTGAGGTTAGGTATTAGTTCCCACAATCCCGCCAGAGCCGGAGGGATCTACCCAGGGACAATCCACTAGATAGTGTAGAAGTCCTCAGGTATGATGAGAAAATAAAGGAGAAATGTGAGATATGGGAAGAGTGCGGACTGAGACAGAGCTAGTACTGGAATAAACCCAACAAGGTTCTAGTTATGAAGTCTCGGTAAGCACTGAAGGGGTTGAAGAATGAAAAAGAATTGAATGTGAAAAGGGTGAAAAATAAATAGCCCTCCGATAATTCAACCTTAGGGTAGAAACCGGGTTCAAATTCATATGCTACTGGTGGTTACCAAGGTAACATCGGTATTGAAGACAAGACGTCATGGACCCAGTGACGCACTACACTTCAACTTCCCAAACCACTCAAGTTCTTCTTAAAAGGACTTGTTTCATTCTCACGAGGAACTGACATTATCTATCGACTTTCTCTTAGAGTTTGTTGATATTGAAGAAGGAGACCCTCTCCCTAGTCTCCGGCATAGGAACCAAATATGTACAATTGAGTCTAGAGCCACGAGATCATCATATAAATCTCCTTAGGACACTGTCAATGAAGACTCTCTGTTTCACACAATGTGGAAAGAGAGATTATATCTTATGAGTCCTATGCAATATCCTTGTGGTATTGCCAGAATATCTGAGTGATATGCTAACATATTCACAATGAAGATGGAAAGCCTTCTGGAGCCAACATCAAACAAGCTCCTGGTGGGTGGCATGTGAGATCTATTCAATAGATCAACCATGTGACAACTGAACAGAAACAATGGGGCGATTCAATCTTTTGAATCAATCCTGGTTCAGGTTATGGATTGACGGATACCTTTAAAAAACCAGTCGTTGTACTTAAAAACTCTTTTCTTTAGCACATCGACTGTGTACTAATATTTCAAAAATAAAAAGTGTTTGTGATTGATAATTCATTTTCATTAAAACCTTCGTTGTATTGCAAAAACAATTTCTATTGAGTGATACACGATTGTTTTTCAAATATCTTTTCATCAATCAATGAATCTCAATTCACTGGTTCACTCACTCCATGTTTTCTTCTTTGAGACGTTCCTGTTTGAGAACAGCTAGAGCAGCTGCGCAACCCTATCAAGGAAATTCTTCAGAATTATACCTGATCACAGGCAGTACTTGTACTGATCAACGGGGAACCGTGGGCCGTGTACCTCAATTCAACGAAAGTGATCAAAGACACTTTCGTGCTCTTTATTGCTAACTGTTGTATGCAGGTACGCCCGACGTTTGCAGCTGATCAGAATGAAGCGGTCAATCCATAGCCGCATGCTCACACTACACATTCATCTCAAAAGAAATCATGATAAGTGCTTCAACAAATCTGATACTTTCTCTCCATACTTCTGCTATGCTGCTGCAAATATCATGAACCAGTAAAAGCTTCCGCTACTCTGATAAGAAGAAATCATGATCCAGAATGTGAGCATGTTGGTCCAATTGTCACAACATCATATGCTGGCAACACAACAATGGGTGATGACGAGATTAACTATGGCTGATGATCTCTCTTAAAGCTCAAAGGTCATCAATGTGGATCAGCTCTATAACCTCCACGAAATATACATTGTAGTTGGACAATGATGAAATCACCACGGAAGCACAATGTTTGAATATGTTGATGAGTTGATGTCTACGAGCTCAAGATTGAAGATTAAATAGATTGCTAGGATTCATAATGTAATTCATGGGGTGACCTCCCTTAGGGGGAGATTGTTAGGAATTGAAAAATATATTGTGAAGCATCGGTCACCCCATGTATAATCTAGCTTAAGTTAGCTCATAGACATATCGTTTATTATGTTAGTTGTTAGTCAGTTATTAGCTTAGTTTAGTCTAGTGCAACACCGTGGAGGAAGAACGGGTCTTTACCCATTGTATGCCTGATCCACAGCTCGTAGGAGGGTGTAGTAGTTTGTATAAATAGCCCTCTCCCTTCAAGGGAGAGGGTTGGATGTTCATTTGGAATCTAACCTTCCATGTGTTTTCTCTCACTAGAACATTTCCCTTTCTCTCTCTAAAAACTTATATACGCCTCACTTGGTTATGCTTTGATGTGATTATGAAATCCAATATCTTACAAACCCTTTGAACCTTCCCTTGTGAGATGCACTTAGTCTCTTAGATCTGAGTAGACTCGGTGTCCTTGAACTCATCATCTATTTACGTAGACGATATTTCACTTCACACAATGTCATGTCCTCATAGCCGTGTTCGTTATGGTCATGAACACTAGCCTGGTTCTGCAAGAGCTCTTAGGAATTGTGCCCCCTACAATTCCTTTTGAAGCGACCCCACTTCTCTCTCACATAGGTGATTTCATCATGAATCATTAAAAACATATGTTTTATGATTTCATCTCGAATCATTATGCATTATGATTTCATCCTGAATCATTAAAGCCATATGTTTAACCTCGCAACAAGTCACATTTGTTATAGGAATGGACTAGGAATTTACAATATTTAGTAACTCCCCCACATTGACGTGACTTCCCCCACATTTCTATGATTAGGTTGTCCTATTGAACCCAAATCTTGGGATCTCCGGTCAACTGGGTTAGGTTTTCCTTCATAGAAACTCATTCCTTTAAAGGCTTTAGTCCCATTCCTTTAGACGACTTACTAACTAACTCTCTGCTTAAACCTTTCGTAAGCGGATCCGCGATGTTATCCTTTGACTTCACATAGTCAATGGAGATAACTCCTGTTGAGAGTAGTTGTTGTATCGAATTATGTCGACGACGGATATGTCTGGACTTTCCATTATACATTATGCTATGAGCTCTGACAATTGCCGATTGACTATCACAATATATACTAATGGCCATTACCGGTTTAGGCCACCTTGGTATGTCCTCTACGAATTGACGTAGCCATTCCGTCTCTTGTCTACATTTATATAACGCAATAAATTCTGATTCCATCATGGACTTAGCTATAACAGTTTGCTTGGAAGACTTCCAAGATATAGCCGCCCCTCCTAGTGTAAATGATAAGGATTTAAAATGTACGCTTTTAGGAGGTTATTTAAGCCTTATTTCGACACATTTTATATCCATTATTGCTTAATTTCGTTCCTTTTTACTTTTTAGGTCTTTTGGAAGCAAAATGCTGGAATGAAGCACATTTGGACTAAAGGAGCAAATACATGAAGAAAATGGCAAAGTCAAGATCAAAGTCACTCAAGACTGATCAACAGTACCTGACGACGTCCCAACCAAAGGGCGATGCCGTCCCTCTATGATGACTTGATCAAAACATGCACGCGATGGCTCAGTGAAAATTCTGGTCTTATAACCTGACGGCGTCACGCTTTAAATATGGAGGGCGTCACTCACAGTTTTCACTCCAGACGTCCCAGATCTAGAATCAAGACGACGTCCCAACTGAATACCGATGGTGTCACAACTCTAAGGTGACGTCGTCCCATCGATGACTTGGCCCAGACGAAACCCTAATGACGGCGAGCTGACGGCGTCCCATGCAAAAGGTGACGCCGTCGCAGTTGTAAATCTATATATAGAATTCGATTTTTCTGTATTTTGGGAGGTAGACTTTTGGAGAAAAAAACCCTGTTAGGATATGAAAGTTAAAATACTGAAGAAGTCAAAGTGCTGGAGATTTAAAGTACTGCTAACTGAAAGTCAAAGTACTGCTGTCGAAGTCAAAGTACTGCAAAGCTAAAGAACTGCTATATTCGTTTATGGAAAGCTTTGTTATTCTAGAATATTCTTAGTTTAGATTACTTGTCGTACAAGGTTAGAATTGTAAACCGACTAGGGTTATCCTTAAGCCTATAAAAGGACCCCTAGACTGGCATTAGAGAATACGTGTTTTTTTAGAGTTTTAGAGAAGTACGATATTAGAGTTTAGAGTTGTTGAAGAATCTGTATAACAAGCAGGTTCAGAGTTATTAATAAAATCGTTAAAGTTAAAGTGAATTCTTCTTAGCTTTATTGAAGTAAATTTCGCGTACTTAATAGAGTTTATTCAGTGTTTCATTGTTAGTGACTTAGGATTTATCCGAGGTCATTAAGCCCTTAACAAGCTATATAAGTTAGTTTGGTTAGAGTACATCGATCCAACAAGTGGTATCAGAGCTTGTGTGGAAACTCTGATTAAGAAGAAACCCTTTTAACCGATTTAACAAACACCAAAGATGTCGACTGAAGCTGCACCACCACCATCCATCACCTCACTCAGAATTCCAATCATCAAGAAGGGAGAATATGATCTCTAGAGCATGAAGATGAGGCAATACATTGCTATTACAGACCATGCATTGTGGAATGTAATTATCAATGGTAATGAAGTTGTGGAAGATCCTCCAGAAATTACTGGACAACCTAAACCACCTAAGGCTGTCTTACCAGCAGCCACCATAAGAAATCAAGAGAAGGCTCTTAACATACTGCTGTCTGCTATTCCTGATGGTCACCTACTCAAGTTCCATGATGCTAAGGATGCAAAGCAACTATGGGCTGCTCTCAAGACTAGATTTGGAGGTAATGAAGCTTCCAAGAAGATGCACAGAAATCTGTTGAAGCAACAGTTTGAAACTTTCACTGTTGGTGAAAGAGAAGGTCTTGATGCTGCCTATGATAGATTCTAAAATCTCCTCAGCATGCTAGAGTTATACAAGGCAGAGGTATCTGTTGAAGATGCCAATCTGAAGTTCTTAAGGAGTTTGCCATCTACATGGCATGTGATTGGTACAATGATCAGAGGACAACCTGGTTTGGACACTATGGACTTTGATGATCTCTACAACCATCTGAAGGTGTATGAGCATGAGATGAATGGGCAAACTAGTTCTAAAACTCATAGTATTGCTTTTGTGTCTTCTGAAAAGAGAGGCAGTACTTCCACTAAAAGTACTGCTTATCCTACTCAAAGTATAGTTGCTCAAAGTACTGCATATCCTGGTCATTCGATCACAACCATGACCAACCCCACACCATCACCAACCAATACCCTCCATTCTGATGAAGTTGTGTGCTCATTCTTTGCACATCAAGCTACCCTACCTGTTACTTATGAAGAAGATCTGTCACAGATTGAAGAGGATGCTCTTGAAGAAATTGATATCAGGTGGCAAGTTGCTATGATCACTACAAGGATCAAGAAGTTCATGAAGAAAATAGGAAGAGGCATCGACTTCAAACCAAAACAAGGTATCACTTTTGACAAATCCAAGATTGAATGCTTTAACTGTCAAAGGACTGGCCACTTTGCAAGGGAATGCAAGTTTGCTAAATATCAGGCAAACAGGATGACTGAGAAACCTAAGCTTAAACTTAAGTAAATTCCTATTACTGAAACAAAAGCATTGGTTGCTCAAGAGAATCTATCAGAGGTTGACTGGAGTGCTGAGTTTGATGATGAACCAGTAACCTACTGTATGGCAGCAATGGAAGAATTTGATTGGAGCACAGCGTTTGATGAGGAACCTGGATTTGCTGCTATGGAATCTAGAGATGGTTATGGAAGCTTTGACTGGAGCATGGAGAGTGAAGATGAACCTGTTCTGCTTGCTATGGTATCTACTTCACCAAGTTCACCCCCTATCTCTGAGGTATGTTCTAAGTGTCAATAGAAGCCATAATAATAACACATGAAAATAATGAAATGGCTTGGGCTGAAAAGTATGAACAACAGGATTATCAATTAAAACTGAGTGAATGGAAGTTAGGCTGCAAGGTCTCTGAACTAGAAAAGATGACTAAGGAAAGGGATGAATTACTAGAAAAGTTTGCTGCTTTGGGGACAATCTGGTCTTTCTCATGTTAGTTATGTTGAAAAGAAGAGAAGAGCTTACATTAGAACTGGACTAGGTTTTGGTATGGATTTCAGTAGCATAGAAGAGAACCCACCTAGTAATCAGGATGACCTTGATTTTGAGGATATAACAATTAGTGATGATGAACTCATTAACTATGTAGACACATCTAGTAATGAGGAATCAATTAGTGAAACACCTCCTGAATATAAGAAAGACAAAGGTTATCATGCTGTCCCTCATCCCACTGGTAGTTTTCAACCTCTTAGACCAGATGTTTCTCGTTTTGGAGTAGACAACCTAGAGTTTAGGAAAAAGCTTACTGGTCAATCTAGGTCTGAAACCCCAAAAGAAGCTGTTGAAAAACCTAAGGATAATGATGTTAAAAGTCAAGCAGTACCTTCAACTCAAAGTAATGCTACATGCTCAGCCGTACCTTTAGGAAAACCTTCTCAAAATACTGCTAAACCTTTTTGGGATAATTTTGGTCAAAACAGTTTTAATCATTCACCTAGAAGACAGAATAGTTATGGTCATAGACATAGACGAAGCAATTTTGGGAGTTTAGGTCAAAAGTTGTGTTTTGTTTGTTACAGTCCTGATCATTTGATTAAGCACTGTGACTTTTACTCAGAATACCTAAGTAAATTCCCAAAGAACAGATCTGCCAACCAAAAACCAAGGGAGAATAAACCAGTCTGGAATCACTCACATAGGGTCAACCATAGCAATTTCTCACAAAACCATAGGTATCCTCACCAGAGAAGACCTTTTTCAAAACCACTAGTACCTTCAAACACTTTCCAGGGTACTGTTAAGCCAAACACAATACTTTCTCAAAGTACTGCTCAGTTTTCACCAAACACCTTTTGGAATAGGAACCCTAGGAGATCTAATTACTATCAATCAAGAAGGCGTTTCAACTCAAAGAAAGTAGATAGATCAAGGGACTCTACACCAGAAGTTAAAACCAAATGGGTTAAGAAGGAAAGTACTGATGGGGAATAAACAGTACTTTCAACAAGTGAGAGTGAAACAGAGATTTTTGTTGATAATAATAAAGAAAACTTGAATGAAAAAGAGATTTTTATTAAAAAACAAACACAAGTTTTGGAACAACCAAAGATAATTGATCATGTGCTTAAAGACAGTGGAAATTACATACTTAAAGAATTTAAGTATGTAACTCCACAAGGGGAACACAAGTCAGTAATGGCTTGGGTTCCTAAAATTAACTAACTCTTTTTTCCTAAAATTAACTAACTCTTTTATCTTTGTGCATGGCAACCCAGAAGAGGAGCTTAAAGATCATTTAATTGTGGATAGTGGTTGCTCTGGAAGCATGACAGGAGACAAGGAGATTCTGTCAGATTTTAAGTCATATTGTGGAGGAAGAGTTGCATTTGGGAATGATGCTAGTGGAGGTAGAATTAGTGGGAAAGGAACCATCAAGGCAGGAAGCATAGATTTTGAGAATGTTAGATATGTGAAGGAGCTCAAGTTCAACCTGTTGGTAGTATCTCAGATCTATGACAAGAAGTACCATGTGCTATTCACTGACAAGGAATGTCTTATTCTTTCCCCTTTGTTCAAGCATGTTGATGATAACTTGGTAATACTGAGAGTACCAAGAACCAATGATGTGTATAGTCTTGATATGAGGACTCTTAGCTCTTCTGAAAGAGCAACATGTTTAGTAGCAAAAGCAACACTCGAAGAAGCACATCAGTGGCATAGAAGATTTGGCCATGTAAATTTCAAGAATATCAACAAATTGGTCAAAGAAAATTTAGTTAGAGGTTTACCCACCAAAACCTACAAGAATGATCACTCCTGTTTGGCGTACAAGAAGGGTAAACAACATAAAGCTTCATGCAAAAAGCTTGAAGAAAGAACCATTAGAGAACCTTTGGAGTTGCTACACATGGATCTATTTGGTCCTGTTTCTGTTACAAGTCTAAACACGAAAAAGTACTGCTTGGTTGTAACAGATGATTGCAGTAGATTTAGTTGGGTCTTTTTATTGGGCTTTAAAGATGATACTTTTGATGCAATTCATGATCTAATCATAGCCCTTGAAAACCAGTTGAGACTCAAAGTAAGAGGAATTAGATGTGATAATGGGACTGAATTCAAGAACAAGCTTATGGATGAGTTTTGTGCAAAGAAAGGAATCAAGAGGGAGTTTAGTATTGCTAGAACTCCACAGTAGAATGGTGTTGCAGAAAGAAAGAAAAAAACTTTGATTGAAGCAGCCAGAACAATGCTTGCAAATTAACTATTACCTATTCAATTTTGGGCTGAAGCTGTAAGTACTGTTTGCTATGTATTGAATAGAGTTTCAGTAACCAAACCTCAGATGAAGACACCTTATGAGTTGCTGATGGGTAACAAACCCGATATTCAATTTATGAAGCCTTTTGGATGCCCTCTGACAATTCTCAATACAATTGACAATCTGGGAAAATTTGAAGGCAAGTCAGAAGAAGGATACTTATTGGGGTACTGCACCAACAGCAAAGGATTTAGAGTGTACAATAGAGTCACCAAGAAGGTTCAAGATTGTCTTCATGTTGAATTTTTAGAAGATCAAGAAAATCATAAGGGTAAAGGTCCTGATTGGATGTTTTATCTTGAGGTTTTGACTCCTTCTATGAACTATGTACCTGTTAGAGAAGAAAATCAACCTGTACACAACGAAGAAGATTTACAGTATGTTGTTCATGGAGTCCATATTAGACCTAATGTTGTTCCTGATGAAGAACCTATAACTGTTGAGAAGGAGAAAAGTACTGATGAGCCAAAAGCTACATTATCTGCTGAAGATCAAGCTATTCAAGATGAGCTTAATAGGATGCTTTTTCAAGATGTCATAGCACAATCTTATGATGATGATCAAAGAAGAGCTTATGAAGAAGCAAAGAAAAAGAACAAGACTGCAGAGTTCCCTCACAGTACTTTGGGTGACAGTACTTTCGATCAAAGTACTGTTGCACTTGTTGACAGCACTTTGGATGCTTTGGATGATCCTACCATGCCTGGCTTAGAAGACACTAATGATGAATTTGAAGATGAAGGTATTTTCTCAGATTCCAATGAAGGTGTTGATTTCACAAATTTGGATGATAATGTTGAAGTTCCACAGACTCCTATCTTAAGAGTTCATAAGAATCATCCTACTGATCAAATCATTGGACCTTCTAACTCTGGAGTGCTTACAAGACACAAAGCTAAGGGTTTTTCTAAACCTCACAATGCTTTACTTAGCTTTGTCTATAAACAGAACAGGCTGAATCATAAGGATCATCAAACATGCATGTTTACTTGTTTTATCTCTCAAGAAGAACCCAAGAATATTGCTCAAGCATTAACTAAAGAGAGTTGGGTTGAAGCTATGCAAGAAGAACTTCTTCAATTCAAACTTCAAGAAGTTTGGGTACTGTGTGATCTACCAGATGGAAAGAAAGTCATTGGTACAAGATGGGTTTTCAGAGTCAAGAGAGATGAAAGAGGGAATGTCATCAAGAACAAGGCACAGTTAGTTGCACAAGGATATAGACAAGAAGAAGGAGTAGATTATGATGAAGTATTTGCTCCTGTAGCAAGGATTGAAGCAATTCGAATCTTCCTTGCTTTTGCATCATATATAGGATTTCAGGTTTATCAAATGGATGTCAAGAGTGCCTTTTTATATGGCAAGATTACAGAGGAGGTATATGTTAAACAACCTCCTGGTTTTGAAGATCCTACACATCCAAACAAAGTCTATAAAGTGGTTAAGGCTCTTTATGGCTTACATCAAGCACCTAGAGCTTGGTATGAACGACTCTCTACTTTCTTATTGCAACATGGTTACATGAGAGGAGCTATTGACAAGACTTTGTTCATCAAGAGAGATAAGAAGGATATCATGTTGGTACAAGTTTATGTAGATGATATCATCTTTGGAGCTACCAAACAGTCCATGGTGAAGGAATTTGAACAACTGATGCAACATGAATTTTAAATGAGTTCAATGGGTGAGTTAACTTTCTTTTTGGGACTTCAAGTTAAACAGTTAAAGGAGGGAATTTTTATAAGTCAAGACAAGTATGTATCTGACATACTTAAGAAGTTCAACTTTGATGCTATGAAGCCAGTCACTACACCTATCAAGTCTATCAACTCATTGGGCAAGGATGAAGATGGTCACCCTGTTGAATTCAAACTGTACAGATCTATGATTGGCTGTCTTATGTACTTAACTGCATCTAGGCCTGATATCATGTTTGCTGTTTGTTTATGTGCAAGACATCAAGTCTCACCTAAGGTCTCCCATATGAATGCAGTAAAGAGAATTTTTAGTTATTTGAAACAACAACCTAAGTTGGGGTTGTGGTATCCCAAGGATTCACCTTTTCACTTGGAAGCCTTTTCAGATGGTGATTATGCAGGTGATAAATATGATAGAAGATCAACCACTGGAGGATGCCAATATCTTGGAAGAAGATTAGTCTCATGGCAATGTAAGAAACAGACAATTGCAGCAACATCATCCACTGAAGCAGAATATGTGGCTGCTGCAAGCTGTTGTGGACAAGTTTTGTGGATGCAGAATCAACTCTTAGATTATGGGTTCAACTTCAAGAATACTCCTATCAACATTGATAATGAGAGTACAATTTGCATTGTGAAGAATCCAGTTTATCATTCCAAGACCAAGCACATTCAGATTAGGCATCACTTCATCAGAGATTGTTATGAGCATAGGCTCATTAATGTTGTCAAGGTACACACGGATGATAATGTAGCTGATTTACTCACCAAAGGATTTGATGTTTCAAGATTCAATCACTTGGTGGTGAGCATTGGAATGATTAATTACTGAGCTACATTTGAGGGGAGGATTGATTAGTATGTTAGACAGTCCTGAGCATTGCTTGAGGGGAGGCATATCAATGTCTATTTGAAGTTTTTGACAGTATGAAGAAGAGAATGGGAAAGTACTGCTTTTTGGTTATATGAAAGTACTGCTTTGGAAAGTACTGCACACGTTGAAAGAACTGCTTGTCTTATTAACGTACTGTTCCAACGGTAATATTGAGGGGTAAAACACACTAACGGTAACTTTGTTATTCTAGGCTGTGATTTTTTAAATCTCACCTATAAATAACTACTTTCCGATTTTCCCTCTCATCTTTATTCATACCAATCTTTTCCATATTTCTCTCTCTATCACAATTACCTATTCATCGAATCAATCATTTTTACAATCATCAATGGCGAACCGTAACACCGTTTCTAAACACAACATGGTGGCGAATTTGGATAAGACTGAAGCTAATGTCGAATTCCATGACATTATTGATTTTCTCACAGGGTCTCCGATTAGTTATGCACTTTTAGTGGAACCAGATATAATTGAGCCATGGATTCAACAGTTTTGGGAAACTGCTAGGACTCATATGGAGAATGATGATTCGTATATTCAAGCTAAAGTTGCTGGAAGGATAGTTAAGGTTTCTGAAGCTTCAATTCATGAAGATCTATTGTTTGATGATGAAGAAGAAGTTGTTCGTTTTGATAAACAACTGATTTGGGATACATTCAGAGACATTGGGTATGAAGGGTCTTTAACTGAAAAAACTTTCAAGAAACCCTTATTTAGTCCACAATGGAAGTACTTGGTTCATGTATTGCTTCATTGTATTGGTGCTAAGAGTACTTCATGGGAGCAATTTGGTTCGAATATAGCTTCTGCTTTAGTAGGATTGGCTACAAATCGAATTTTCAATTTTTCAAGGCTCATTTTAGATGGAATGCTATCTCACATCTCTCATGGATCGCACTGGTTGATGTATCCAAGATTTATTCAAGTCTTCTTGAATAAACAACTTGCTGATGTACCAAAGCCTTCAAGTCTCTTACCTGTTGTTGTACAACCTGCCAAGATTTTCACCTTCATGGCTAGGAAGAGTGATTTGTTCACTGGAAGGAACACTCCATTGACTACTTCAATGATGGAGATTGTTCAAGCTATTAGAGATGAGGCTGCAACTAGTGATGAAAGAGAAGGTACTGCTTCAACTCAAGGTACTGATTCTCAAGGTACTGCATCATCACACAAAGGTACTGAAATTTCACAACCTTCTACTCATGGAGATTCAGAACCTGAGATAATCCCACCATCTTCTCCCAATGATTACACTTCCACAGATGGGCTTCAAACATCTGGAGGAGATGAGGGAGATATGGCTTTTGAGGGTCAGGTTCTGGACACTTATGCTTTAACAAGGGAGCTGACACGCTTAAAGAAGGATTTTGAGGCTCAAGCTGCTCAAATGCTGAAGTTGAACAACAAGTTTAAACGATTAAAGAAATTTGTATGGCCTTTAGTTCAACATCACAGATTATGGGTCAAGTCTCAAAAGAAGCAAGGAAGGCCAGTGAGGAAATTTAAGAAGTCTTCAAAGAGCAAAAGGGTTCAACAACAATCTTCTATCCAATTGGGGAGAAATTTAGAGCAAGAGAATTTGAAAGAAGATGCTGGATTTTATGAAGAAAAAGAAGATGAACCTCAAAGTACTGATGTACAGGTTAATATGCTAAAAACTGAGTTTGAAAGGACTGAAGTTCAAAGAACTGGTGTTCAATGTACTGATGATCAAGGTGCTGCTAATCAAAGTACTGGTCTTCAAGAAACTCACAGACAAGAACTGATACCGCCAAGAGCTTTGAATTTTGATGAAGAAGCTGGTCCTTCTACTTTTATACAAGAGGAAGCTGATACACCAAAATTTGTGCACACTGCAAGTGATGATGAAACTGTAGCTGAGATATTGTACAACTTATCAAGACCAAGAGGTGTTAGCATTCCAGGTATTATTGAAGAACAACCACAAGTTTCTCAACTAGTTATAGATCCAAAAGATAAAGGAAAAGGTAAGCTGGTGGAAACAAGGAAGAAGAAAAAGCTGACTTTGGTAGAATTAGAGCAATTGAAGTGGCTAAGAATGAGGAAGCTGCTAAAAAGGTACAAGCTGAATTGGATGCTGAAGCTGATATTGAAGAAGCTAAGAATAAAGAAGCAGCTACGAAATTACAAGATGAATTGAATGTTGAAGCTGCTATCTCAGAAAAACTAGTTTTACCTAGAAGACCAATGAGTAAAGCTAAAGAAAGAAATGCAATGATGGCTTACTTGAAAGGTCAAGGTTATACTGGATTATCAAAGCTGAATTATATAGAGAAAAAAGATTTGTATACAAATGTTAGAGAAGCTTATCAGAAGCGAGTTGAAAGTATTGTTTCTTTTAAGGATGATAAGCAAAAGGAGGTTGATACTAGAAGAAGCTTAAAGAGAAAAAGAACAACAGAAGCTGAACAGTCATCAAAGAAGGTTGAATTGAGAACAGATACAGTTGATGAGCTGAGAAATTACATTAGAGTTGTTGATTTTGAGAATCCTAAGGCTAAAGATGTTGCAGAAAAGAAGACAAAGATTGTTACATTCAAAGTTGTAAATGCAGAAGATGGAAATTATCTTATGTTCCATAGAGAAGATGAAAGCTTTAGAGTATTTAACTCATTGTGGGACATACTGCACTTGATAAATAGAGAAGACCTGTTTCATCTGTATCAACTAGTACAAGAGTATTTTGAACATATTCCATCAGAAGGAATTGGTTTAGTATTTCTTGGAGATCTCACAACTATCTTTGAAACTGAGGAGACAAGTACTGATGCTATATGAAATAATCAAGAAGTATGGGAAATTAATTGCTGGAGATATTTTGATGAATCTGGAGTGCATGTTTTGGAGCTAGAAGATGGAACAATGATCCATATGTTAGTAGAAAGAAGATATCCTCTCACATCAGATATTATGAGAAGAATGTTAGATCATGGAATGGAAGTGGAAGAGGAGAATGAAACAGCACTGATGGTCATCGAATTGTTTATCAGATGGACAACAATGGCTGATGATGAAGCATAAATAATGGTGTGATTTATAATTGTATAAAATCTTTTGAAAAGCAAGTACTCTATTCAAAGTACTGCTGGACAAACAGTACTTTATCCAAAGTACTGCTTGCAGCATAAACCAGTAAATATATTTTTTTTAAAGAAAAACTTTTGTTAAGTGACAAATATTTTGAAACAAAAGTTAAAAGCAACAATGGTTTTTGAGATGGTTATTAATTGTACAATAGATTGCACTACCAGGCTTTGATGATGATCAAAGGTATGAGGGGTGTATGTTCCAGCCAAGACTTGCCTTTCACCTAAGAATAAGAAATACGAAACACTACGTTAAGTGATTACGCAGGGGTATGACCCTGCGAACCACCTCCGGCGTGAGAGTAAGTATGAGTTATGGTTGTATGTGTGTGTAAGTAAAGAGATGAGTGTGAAATGAGCATACCATAATCCATTGCCCGTCCAACCTATTTATAGTGGATGAAATAGGGTTGAGAGCACTTCTGCATGAATGTCGGATATCATGGGGGCGTCCCATGAATGTGGGTAACTGCTAGGGTTTAGTGACCCACGTTCTCAGACTTGACGGGGAAGCCAAGAGAGAGAGGGAGATCGTGGGTTTTACCAAGTCAAGAGGTTCTCCTATCCAATGCTTCTTCGTCAGCCATACCCCGAAGGGCTTAGGGCTTCGAATGGCGAATTCCCCTAAGGTAACCTTCGTGATAACGAATGGTTTGACGCCTATGGATATTCTGGAATCCTAACTTGGACCTTCGAATAGAAGAGGTTCGGTGGATAGACGAATGGTTTGACGCCTATGGATATTCTGGAATCCTAACTTGGACCTTCGAATAGAAGGGTTTCGACACGTCTCGGAGGAGTGTCCTTCGAGGTACTCGGAGGGTACATCATCAAGCCCCCAGTCGAAAGTGATGTATATGAGCGAGGAGACATTGCTTTCGACTTCATGCTTCGAAAGAATACCATCCTGCTGCGAATTGCATTAGTTAGAAGATAACAATGCACCTAACTCAGCGCATTTAATGCTAATTAATCTTTTCGTCTGCCCGCTACAGGAATCACATTTTCCCAACTTACCCGGAGACCAAAAGTCTTCTTTTTTCAAAATTTAAAAAATTTACATCGGATAAGAGTAATTTTTGGGACACGTGTGCGGTGTTTAAGAGATGCAAAAGAGAGTATAAAAAGAGGGGTAGTTGAAACCCTAACTTATTTTACTCTCTCCGTCTATTTCTACACGCAGTAAAACGTCATCGCCATCACTCCGAAATCAAAAGGTAATCCTTCCTTCGCACTGGTAGCTTGTTTTTTTTTAAATGGATTCCAAGTTTATCATAAAACAGCAAAAGTGTACATTGTCTGCAAAAGATTTACATGATCATTTAGCTGATTACCCCATCCCACCAGAACACAAAGTGATGTTACCAAAATCTAATCAGGGTATTTTTGATGCTCCCTAAGGTTTCGTAGGGTTATACACACATGCATTTAGCCATTCTAACCTTAGGATTCTGCTGCACCCACTGATATTAGAGTTTATGCAATACTACAAGGTCCATATCTCTAGGTTCAAACCCTTTGGTTTAGCCAAACTGACCACATTCATAGTGATGTGTAAAGCATATGGCTATGAACCAACATTAAAGGTGTTAAGAGTATTTCTGAACTTGTATCCTGGGGGCAATTGGTTAATTTTAGCAAAAAGGCCTGAATCGGATGTTCCAAACCTGTTTGGGAGGGTATATACAAATATAACAGGTTGGAAAGGTAGCCTTTTCTATGTGCAAGACACTATTGTTCCCCCTAAGTATCCTGAGTTGCTGAATAAGGAAAATATGTTTGATGCAAAACGGTATAATGACCCCTTGCCATATGAGGTGCGAAGGGATCCCTGTTATCAGCGTTTCGCCAAATATCCTGTGGACGTGCAAGTGTTCCCTGAAGCCATCTTATACATGGCTGGGATTGCCCAGAGCTGAGAGGGGTCTCCCAAGAAGCCTGTGATCATATACCAAGGACAAAGTATGTTTATCTACTTTTATTTAAGTAGGACCAATGTAGCACTGATATTTATTTCTTCTTTTTTCTATTTTGCAGAGATGTCGTTCAGAAACTTCATGTACCAAGATTTGGATGAAGATTTAAGCTTTATGCCTGCTGAGAAGGCCGAAGAGTCTTATGGTGCTGGCTCTCCTTCGACATCTGTGAACAACAATGAGGTAGACATTCTGAACCCGGTTCCCGTTGCATCAGCACCCCCCAAGCTGCGTTGGAGGGTCCGTCCCAACTTGTTGAGAATGTTGCTGACTCGGACGATCCTGCGGATGAGGATGTCCCGGTTATAGGGTCAACAGGGATAGCTGACAGATTGAAAAGTAGAAAGGGAACAATAGCCAAGGCTGTGAAGTCCACCAACAAAAGGAAGAATCCTCTCCCTGCCTCCGGATCAAGGGTTGTGAAGCAAAAGAGTGCTGAAGGCAGAAAGTTTGTGAAGTCATCCTTCGAGTTACCAGATGAATCCGTGGAGGTTCATGGTAAGCAGTTTTTCCTTATGAAACATGTGAAATGATAAATGTCAAAATTAATTTAACCTTTATACATTGTATTGGTCGCAGGCCTTCCAGAGACGAAGGAGCTTCCCAATGCTTTGGCCTATCACCGAATTGTCGATCATGTTACCCCCCTCAATGGAAAGGTTTGCTGGATAATATGTCCATTAAGAAGGTTTGTGATATGCATGACAATGGCGTAGCGAGGCAAGCAGTGTTGGATAATCACTTGAATACCAGGACCAGGGAGTTGCTCAGGGCTGTGACCAAAGCTAGGCAGGAGATGGATGCGATGTTGGAAAGGGAAAAGCATAGGGATCGGGAGTATGCTGAATTGGAGGCCAAGTGTGATGAGATTGAGAAGGACCTGGAGAAGAATCCCCTTGTTCAAGAACTCCGTCAAAAAATTGAAGAGTTGACAACCGAAATTGTTAGACTCAAGGTGGAGGAGGGTAAGGTAGCAACTCTCATTGGTCAAAATGTTGTGCTTGATGCTAAGTGTGCTAGTCTGGAGGGCGAGAAGGCTAGGCTCGGAGAGGTAGAAGTAAAGTTGAGGGAGGAAGTCGATGGCTTGCAGATGAGGTATAAAATGCTGCAAAAGGATAGTGCGGAGGTCGTTTCAAAGGTGGTACCTTACATAGCCATGAAGCTCTACCACAGTGATGAATTGGGAGCTCAGATGTGGAAGGTCATCAAATCAGCCATATTTCATGGACGGTGCTTGGCGTTGGAGGAGGCTGCCAAAACAGGTAAACCCGTGGACCTTTCCAAGATTGAATGCTACCGTCCCACTTCGAAGGCTGAGTATGATGAGGCAGGAAATGCGTTCGCAACCGCAGAGTACTCCTACCTTGCTGAGGCTACCAAAGATCCTATAGCACCCCTCGAAGACCTCCTTTCCAAGAAACCTCGAAAGCTGAAGCCTACCACTCCCACCAAGAAGACTATGTCTACCAAGCCTGTCTCAGTTCAACCATCCCCCACTCCATCTCCAAAAAAGCAGGAATGAAGACTGCCATGTCGGCAGTAATTTGGTTTCAAGGGTGGCATGTACCCTTTAAGACAATTTATCTTATTTGACAATGCTTGTCTTGTTCTCTAAACAATTTAAATGCTTGTGATGTATGGCCATGGGCCAAAAACAATTTAACTGGGGCTTAGGCTCCTCGTGCAGGTACAAGGGCACTAGCCCTTCTTTTGAATGGTATGGTGTAGGGGGAATACCCCTACACACTTAGTTATTATTTGTGTTTGTTTTGTTAACTTCTCGTACGCCATTTTTCCGACGCTTAAGTTTTACAACCTAAGGTTAAACAACCTCATTGTGTGTAAATTACAACACCAAGAATATAATGACCAAATTTGATCATTGACAGAGGGTTGCGACCCACTCTATCTCAAATCCTATAAGTAGTATGACTTTGTATATATATTTTTACAAGAGCAAAAAATTACTAGGAGAGTTAATGTGAATGTTAAAGTTGGCTTAAATGATAAGGCATGTATTACACCTTGAGCCATATTATTCGACATTGAAACTCATTAACGACTTGGCTGAACAAATCTTTGTGTTTAAGAAAGGAAGCAAGAGATTTGTGGGAAATGTCTTATTTATCATTGAATTGGTAGGGAGGATTACATCATTCTTGAAATGAAAACTAAGACAACTACCAATAATGTTTGCTTTCCCTTGAGAAGCTTCTAATTACAAGAAAAAAGTAAAAGTACTTCTTAAACATAGAACTTTCGAAGGTTCGTACCATTCCATGTTCTGTCGATGGGTTCTCCGAGAAGAGTGGCCAGTTTGTAGGCTCTGTTGCCGTAGGCCTCAGCTACCATGTAGGGTCCTTCCCAAGTTGGTCCCAGCTTTCCCTGGTACTCTGCTTTGCTTGCACTATTGAGGCGTAGCACATATTCTCCAGGCTTGAAAGTGGAAGGTCTGACCCTTTTGTTATAGTAGCCTTCAATCTTATGTTTGTGTATTGCTTCTCGGATGGAGGCTATTTCTCGTCTTTCTTCTAACAGATCAAGGTTTTCCCTGATCCTTTCGTCATTTTAGGAGGCATCATACGTTGCCACACGTTCCGTATGTACAATTAGCTCCGAAGGGATGACCGCTTATGTTCCTTATGTCAGGCTGAAGGGGGTTTCACCATTGCTTGACTTAGGGTGCATCATATGAGACCATAATACTTGAGGGAGCTCATCCACCCATCCATGATGAGTTCGTCCCAGTCTTTTCTCGATCCCTTTGACGATGTCTCTGTTTGTAACCTCCACTTGTCCGTTACCTTGCGGATGGTAGACGGATGTCCAAGACTGCTTTATGTTGAGCCCTTGACAGAAGTCGTAGAAGACTCCTTCGGCGAACTGCTTCCCGTTGTCAGATATGATTATATGGGGCACTCTAAATCTGCACACAATGTGCTCCCATACAAACTTCTCGATCTGTCTCCCTGTTACGGAGGCTAAGGGTTTAGCTTCCACCCACTTAGTAAAGTAATCGATTGCTACCAGCAAGAATTTGACTCCTCCGGGAGCTATAGGCATAGGTCCTACGATATCGATGCCCCACTGAGAGAAGGGCCATGCGGATGTCACACTTGTCATGTCCTGCTTCGGCATCTTTGGAACGTTTGAGTGTATCTGACAAGCTTCACATTTGAGAATGATTTCTGCCGCATCCCTGTGCATCGAAGGCTAATAATAGCCCAATTTCATTATCTTCGAGACAACTGAGCGGGGTCCTGCATGGAGGCCGCAGGATCCTTCGTGGACTTCAGAGATAATGCTCGTAGCCTGCTTGGGTCCCACACATCTTAACGAAGGTGATAAAAATGACCTTCTATATAGGGTTTCCCCTATTAGCCGGTACTGCGGGGACTTAACCCGAACCTTCCTTGCTAGCTTGGGATCTTCAGGGAGAAGACCACTTATCAAGTATTCTCTGATGGGAGTCATCCACGTCTCTCCTTCTTCGTGAACCACATCTGCAACTTCCTTGTGAACGATGGATCTTTCAGGAAGGACTTCGACAAGTACTTCTTTAGTGAGATGAGCGAAGGCCATAGAAGCTAGCTTGCTTAGTGCATCTGCCTTCTTGTTCTGATTCCTATGAACATGTTGGATGGTGTAGGAGTCGAAGCTCTCCAGCATCTCCTTTGTTTTTTCCAAGTACTGTTTGATGACGGGCTGCCTTGCTTCATAGGAGCTTGTCACTTGGTTTGCTACCAATTGGGAGTCTACGAAAATAGCGAGAGCTTTGACCTCTATATATTTAGCCAATCGGAGGCCTGCTAGCAGCGCTTCATACTCTGCTTCATTGTTTGTGGCTTTGAACTCAAAACGAAGAGCATATGTATGCTCCTTCCTGTCAGGGCTGACCAGCATTAAGCCTGCTCCAGAACCATCGGAGCTGGATGCTCCGTCTGTATAAAGCTTCCAGTCAGCCTGTACTTGAATGAGGTTGGTTTTGGGCTCTTCTTTTTCTACGTAAGGCTCGGAAGGTGTTTCTGCCAAGAAGTCTGCGAGAATTTGTCCTTTAATAGAGTTTCTTCCCTTGAACTCTATTTCGTTCTCTCCCAATTCAATAGCCCATTTAGCCACCCTCCCAGACTTTTCGGGTTTCGACAAGATCTGTTTGAGTGGCTTGTCGGTTAAAAATGTGATTGGATGGGCCTGGAAATAGCGTCGGAGCCTCCTTGCTGCGTAGATTAGGGCTAGTATTAACTTCTCCAATGTTGGATAGTTGATCTCTGCCCCCTGTAGGACCCTGCTGACAAAGTAAATGGGGATCTGTCGTTTGTCTCGTTCTGCCATAAGGACTACGCTAATACTCTCCATTGAGGATGCTAAGTACATGAACAACACTTCGCCTTTGATTGGGGCTGTAAGTGTTGGCAGAATTTTGATGAACTCCTTCATCTTCTGAAAGGCAGCTTCAGCATCCTGACTCCATTGAAAAGTTTTCTTATCCACGCATCCCTTGAGTGTTTTGAAGAATGGTAGGGACCTGTCAGCCCCCTTCGATAAAAACCGGCTTAAAGCTGCCAGCTTCCCATTCAGGCTTTGCACATCTTTTAGACACTTAGGGGCTTGGAGGTCTGAAATTGCCTTGACCTTGGAGGGATTAGCCTTTATCCCCTGCTTAGTGATCAAATACCCTAGAAATTGTCCCTCTTCGACACCGAATGAGCATTTCTTAGGGTTCAGCTTCATGTTAATCGCCCGAAGTTGGTCAAAGGTTTCCTATACATCGAGGAGTAGGTCCTCCTCCGTCTTGCTTTTGATAACCATGTCGTCAACGTATGCTTCGAGATTTTTGCCTATTTGTTTGTTGAAGGCTTTATCTAAGAGACGTTTGTAAGTGGCCCCTGCGTTTTTTAATCCGAAGGGCATCTTTCTGTAACAGTAGACACCTTTGCTCGTGTAGAAGGCTGTCTTTTCTTCGTCCTCCTTTGCCATCTGGATCTGATGATACCCTTTGTAGGCATCTAAGAAGCATTTTAATCGGAAGCCTGCCAAGGATTCTACCTTCCAGTCAATTTCTGGTAGGGGGTAGCAATCCTTCGGGCATGCTTTGTTGATGTCAGTGAAGTCAATGCACATGCGCCACCCTCCGTCGCTCTTTTTGACCATTACTGGTGGCTACCCAGGTTTGGTACTTAACTTCCCTTAGGATGCCTGCTTGTGTGAGTTCGTCCACTTCTTTGCAGGCTGCAGCGTTTCTTTTAGGGGCTAGGCTCCTCCTTTTCTGTTTTATCGGCTCAATGTGTTTGTACTCATTGAGTTTATGCTCTGTTCCGAAGGACTGTCCGTCAATCAGCAATGTTCTTGGTACCCCTGTCATGTCAGAATATTTCCAAGCAAAAACATCAAGGTTTGTCCGCAACAGTTCCGTGAGCTTCGCCTTGAAATTCGCTGGGAGTTGCTTTCCTACTACCACCGTTTGTTCAGGGTAGCTAGGGTTAACTACAACTTGCTCCTCCGCATCTGTGCAACTTAGAATTGCTATCGGAGGCTCCTCCAATTCTTCTTTGATCTTTTTGACACCATATACACCCTTATCCGCCCCATAATTAGAATGAATAGTTCCTACTCCGAAGGGGGTTTGGAACTTAATAGCAGCATGTATGGTGGAAACAACAATGCCCATCTTTTGCATAGCTGTTCTCCCTATTAACAAATTATAAGGAGAGTCTGACCTGACTATAACGAAGGTGAGTGTTTCCGTGCGGGATAAGGGGCCTTCGCCTATGGTGATTTCCAACGGTACTTCTCCCAGGGGCCATGAGTGTTCGCCGGAGAACCCTACCAGTGGTGTTTTTGAGTCCACCTTTCGTGAGCGTATGGATGACTTGAGCTTTAGGAAAAAATGCTCATAAATGATCTCGCAGGAGCTTCCACAATCCATATACGCTCGATTTACCTCCCTGTTTGAGATTCGTACCCTGATGACCACGGGGTCAGTCGAAGGTGTCTGCCCTAAGATGTAAGGGAAGGTTATTTCCCCTACGCTTCCCAGCTCCCCGTCTGCTTCCTTCCTTTTCAAGGTTGGATCGTGCCTGTGCGCCATTAGTATCGGAGCTTCTGTGGGCGTAGCCTCCTTCTTATTCCCCTTCCATTAACCCATTTGGGTGTCGGAGAACTTGTCCTTTCCCTTTTTGATGCCTTTAACCAGATGTGCTAACTGTCCGAACCGCACTGCCTCTTCGATCTGCTTCTTTAATTCTCTGTAGTTGTTCGTGTCGTGTCTATGGTCTTGATGGAAATGGCAGTACTTGGACATGTCTCTGGCTTTGCTTCGTGCTGTCATCCGAGGTGGTGGATCGAAGGACTTTGCGGCTTTCTCGGTAGCCAGAATCTCCCTGGGAGATTTGACTAAGTTTGTCAAGAGTCCGTGGTTCGAACCTTTGTTGTATGGAGTGAAGCGGTCTCTGTTCTTCTTCTTGTTCTTGGATCCTTCCCATGAGGACCCTCGAGAGAATTTGTCAGAAGCTTCCTTTTGCTCTATCGGAGCCCCGTTTGCTGCCACCTCTTTGGACTCAATCCAAGTGTAAGTCTTCTCCATCAGCGCCTTATAAGTGGTGGGAAGATCGGTGGATAGGAATTCCACCAAGCTTCGCGTCCGAAGGCCATGTACAAAACCTGAGATCCTCTGATCTTCGTGCAAACCCAGAATTTGCAAAGTTTCATCGGTGTACCTCGTAACGAAGGCCCTTGTGCTTTCGTTGTCCCTTTGCTTGATGGTGTGCATGGCTAGATGGGTCTTGGTGTACTTCTTCTATTGGCTAAAGTGTGATCGGAACTTAGTCTTGAGGTCGTCTAGACTTACAATGCTTCCCAACTTCTGTCCATTCCACCATATTCTCGCGAAGTCTCGGAGCGTGTAAGTGAACATGTGGCATGCTACGGGCATGACCCACTTTTGCATCTTGATAGCGCCTTCGAATAAATGGAGGAAGTTATCAGGATCGCCTTTCCCATCGTAGGTACCTATATGAGTAGGCATATTTACACCGTCAGGTAGGGGGTAGTCTTCGATCCATTTCACGAAAGGTGTGCAAGCTCCAGAGGCTTCGGCATACTACGGGTTGTATGGAGGTGGATAAACAGGTGTAGGATTATACGGGTTAGGAAATGGCTGTGTGTAGGTAGGGTAAACAGTAGAAGGTTGGTACGAAGGGTTTACACCCATCGATTGCGTAGGAACATGTCCATAGGGCATTTTCTGGTAATTCTGGTTTGGGAGTGAACCATTCGGAGGGTAAGTGTTGTAGGTTTGAGCAGGTAGGTAGGGGTTCATTACCGGAGGGGGTAACTGATTCATGCCTGAGTATGGAGGAGGGCCTCCGACACTCGAAACATATGAAGGGGGTACTGGAGCCCCCATCCCCTCTCTTCCTAAATGGGAAGCTAGGAGAGGGGGTAGGTTTACCCCTCCGTTCCCTACCGGGTTGCTTCCTCCGTTAGAGTTCTCGCTCCTTCTTTCACCATGCATTCTTTCCCTTCTTCCCGAATCTCCTCCGGGTCCTTCTTCAAAGCCTACAGTCCTTCCGTTTGGCCTTTTGATGGAAGGAGAACCATTTCACAGGGCCGAGCGCCCCCTGCTAACAGGTCGAGGTCTCTCCTCTATTTCAATCTCTTCATCATACTCCTCACTGGAGTATTCCAACTCTCTTTACATTTCAGTGTTGCGAACCTGCCTTTTATGAGCCCTTAGTAAAGAATCCAAGGCTTCAAAGTTTTCCTCAACGAAGGCGGGGCTAATATCTGGAATAGGGTTAGCGGATGTTGAGGCGTGATGTACGGGAGTAGTTTCCAAACGAGATAGTGTGGTAAAGGTTGAGGCCGTTATGGGGGCGAGATAATCGGTGTTAGTTGTGTTGAGAGGGACTAGGGTAGAGAAACCTGGTGGAGGTGTATCTTCTCTTCCTGGTTCCATGCCGGATATGTAGTGTAGTCGGTTAGGGTTTTAGGACTGGGTGATTACGGGACTAATAGTAGTGGTCCCACGGGTGGCGCCACTGATTGTACAATAGATTGCACTACCAGGCTTCGATGATGATCAAAGGTATGAGGGGTGTATGTTCCAGCCAAGACTTGCCTTTCACCTGAGAATAAGAAATCCGAAACACTACGTTAAGTGATTACGCAGGGGTATGACCCTGCGAACCACCTCCGGCGTGAGAGTAAGTATGAGTTATTGTTGTATGAGTGTGTGTAAGTAAAGAGATGAGTGTGAAATGAGCATACCATAATCCATTGCCCGTCCAACCTATTTATAGGGGATGAAATAGGGTTGAGAGCACTTCTGCATGAATGTCGGAGATCATGGGGGCGTCCCATGAATGTGGGTAACCACTAGGGTTTAGTGACCCACGTTCTCAGACTTGACAGGGAAGCCAAGAGAGAGAGGGAGATCGTGGGTTTGACCAAGTCAGGACGTTCTCCTATCCAATGCTTCTTCGTCAGCCATACCCCGAAGGGCTTAGGGCTTCGAATGGAGAATTCCCCTAAGGTAACCTTCGTGATAACGAATGGTTTGACGCCTATGGATATTCTGGAATCCTAACTTGGACCTTCGAATAGAAGGGTTTTGACACGTCTCGGAGGAGTGTCCTTCGAGGTACTCGGAGGGTACATCATCAGTTATAACAGTAGGTTATTAGTTCACCATGTTTACAAAAGAACTGGCTAATCCATGAGCAAACGGCTCTGGTAAAGATATCTCAAATTCGTTATATAGTTGACAACTTGCTCATAAGTTGTATGGTAATCAACTCACCATATCAGCTAGTGTGAAGAGTTGGCTAGCCCACAAGAAAATGGCTTGTGGTGAAGGCTGTGGAAAAACCATTTATATGATAATTAGTTCACCATGGTAGTAAGAACTAACTAGTCCAAAAGGGTACAACTTTTGGTAAAGACAAATCAAATCTGTTGATAGCTGATGATTTGCTAAAAATCATATGGTTATCAATGTACCATGGTCTTACACACCTAAACATTTGGCTACTCCAGAGTTAATGGCTTTGGTAAAGAGACATCAAAATCCATTAAAATTTCAATGATTCACCTCTCACAGGAGTTTACACACTTGGAAGTGATGAGAATACTTACTGAACTGATGTACAATTTGCCATATGTTACTGAGTTGCTGAAAAGATATGTTGCTGATAAAGGTTGCTGTAAAGAATGCTATTGAAAGAATAAAGGTTACTTTGATGATGACAATTCAAGCACAGTTAATACAAAGACAAATCTGAAGATAAAGACAATTGATAAAGACACAATCTTTCCAAAAGGCTAACAGAAGTTAATGATAAAGATACAAAGGAAACTTGAAGTCAAGCAAGTAGAATTCAAGTTAGGGGAGGATTGTTGGGATATGAAAGTTAAAGTACTGAAGAAGTCAAAGTGCTGGAGATTCAAAGTACTGCTAAGTGAAAGTCAAAGCACTGCTGTCGAAGTCAAATTACTGCAAAGCTAAAGAACTGCTATATTCGTTTATGGAAAGCTTTGTTATTCTAGAATATTCTTAGTTTAGATTACTTGTCGTACAAGGTTAGAATTGTAAACCGACTAGGGTTATCCTTAAGCCTATAAAAGGATCCCTAGATTGGCATTAGAGAATACGTGTTTTTTAGAGTTTTAGAGAAGTACGATATTAGAGTTTAGAGTTGTTGAAGAATCTGTATAACAAGCAGGTTCAGAGTTATTAATAAAATCGTTAAAGTTAAAGTGAATTCTTCTTAGCTTTATTGAAGTAAATTCCGCATACTTAATAGAGTTTATTCAGTGTTTCATTGTTAGTGACTTAGGATTTATCCGAGGTCATTAAGCCCTTAACAAGCTATATAAGTTAGTTTGGCTAGAGTACATCGATCCAACAAACCCTAATTTGTTTGTAGTCCGACTTGGACAGTATCTTAGGGTCCCATACCCTATTTTACACATCGAGATAAGTTGTTTAATCCAAATTATCATTATGTCTATCTCATATTCGATTGATTGTGTGTATGCTTGCTTGTCTATCATGTCTAGCTAAATTACTTGTGTGTTTGCTAAGATATATGAAACCTAGTTATTGATTATTGTTAGGTTGTTTCTTATCTTAATTGAAATTGGCTTAGGAGTGCAACTCGGCATCTTAGTTGTATTTAATGCTTGAGTATGCTTTATGATGATATGGTCTATGGATGAAATAACTTAGGATTGCCGACTTCGTAGGTCATATACGAGAGATAACCTCAAAGAACTAGGGACCACGCATACCCTACGACCTTTAGGAATACAACGCGTTAAGATAAAGGATGTGACAACTCAACCGACCAATAAAAGATAACAAGGGAGTAATAGTATCTAGGTGAACACATCTTTAATCATCATACGAGCACACCTCAATTAGACATAAGCTACCCGTAGTAATTAGATAATTATATAATTAGCTAAAGTAGAGTAATCGGTAGAAGTACCACCCCCAAACCAATTGCCCCGAGATATTTACCTTAGCTTTCTAAAAAACCATAAAAAGATAAAAATGAATCATCCTCAACCCCACCTTCTCGTCACATATTTCTTATTAGCATTCCTATTCCCCTAGAGAACGATATCAATCCCCAAGGCTTACCCCATACTACACTACAATGATTAGGTTCACTACCTAGGAGGTTGAAAAACTTGCTCGAAGAAAAGGAAGTTTCCTTTGACCCCGAACGCGCCTTCCGCTCGCATCAAGTTTTTGGCGCTGCTTCCGGGGGATAGAATAGCTAGTTAGATCTCTATCTTGTTTAGGTTCCCTTGCTTGATTCGTATCAAGTAAGATTTTTTTTCATTTTCATTAGCTTCCTTGTAGTCTATCCCCTTTCTTCGTGTTTTTGTTCGTAAATGTTGTTCCCCGTTCACTATCGTTTAAAACAGATTAAATATATAAAACAAGTTAATAGTGAACTATGACTGAAATTAACATAAGAAAACACACTAAGTAATTTTCAACATAATATTCTTATTAGAAATAAATCAACAAAGAATACGTTACCCAAGTACTTGCAGAATAGTACTTGGGATTGAAATGACAAATTTAATTTTCAACATAATATTCTTATTAGAAATAAATCAACAAAGAATACGTTACCCAAGTACTTGCAGAATAGTACTTGGGATTGAAATGACAAATTTGGGTGACTCCTCTCTAAGCTCAGGCTAAGTCTGAGCACAACTCTTAGAGCTCACTGAGCTATCTCAGGAATTAAGTTGTATTTGGAGGAGTGAAAAGATGGCTTGCGTGTATGTGTGTTTTTACAATTCACAAGCTTAATCTTTTCACTCCATCTCTTATGCTATTTATACATGTATGATATTTGACTCTTTCCTAAGTGACAAACTGACATCATACAGAAGACAAAATACTAATGTATTTTGTCTCTGTTTACAAAGACTATTCTAGGTAAGAGACAAGACTACTTTCCTAAGTTCAGTGATGACACTGAGCCTGATCTTTTGCCATTCAGGGAAAGTTGACTTTGGTTGATAAGGACTTCGTCTTATCTGATTCAACCTTTTCCCGCCTTGTCCCGCTCTTTCTTCAGTCCTTACATTCTTCAGTCTTCTACTTCAATTTGTCTTCAGTGTAAGAGTTGGAGAGTATTCTTAGGGATTCAGTGGGTTATTGTCATCACTCACTGAATCCATCATCTTCTTCTTGACTCAGTCTTCACCCTTTAAGTTCCGCCTTACTGAGTGGAGAGACTTCTTCTACGCCTCGTACTGAGTATCCCGAAGATGACTCACTGAGAGGCTATGCACTCAGTGACCTGATTAGTGTTTAACGGACTAAACACTTGGGCTATTTTCTATTCAAATCCTAGAATAAGGGGTTTGGGTATTTATTGAACCCAACAGTCTCCCCCTATTTGGATATACAAATAGCCTAAGTGATTGATCAGTGTAAGTGAGCAAATGGCTTCTTCCTACACTGAATGTACTAATGAATACAATAAGGAACACTGAATATTTTAACAAAACATACATCGTTTATTGATCAAATTACAAAAGGTTCCTATCACTAGTACAAAAGATAAATCAAAATGATGTCAGTTGAGATGGATCCCCAGTGCTTCAAGCTTAGGCTTCTTTTTGAGGAGTGTTTCTTTGTCAGGGTGCTCTCTTATCTTGGCATTCAGGTCTTGGCAGAACCTGATGTTTGCTGGGGTTTGGATTTGAGAGGCCACTGGTATATAGCTCAGCATTGCAGCCACACCAGCCTGATCAATATCACTCCATCTTTGAAAAGCAAGGTTTCGATAGACATCGATGTGGAATAGCCCTCTTTCAGGCTTCTCAATCACTAGATAGTTCACAAATTTCACACCTTCAGGCAGCTCCCTGTTGCATTCTAATCCAGGCACTTTGATTTCAGGTTGGAACTCAACTCTCTTTCTTTTGCCAGTGGATGATTGTGGTTGAGATCCTTGAGGTGCAGTTAAGGCGGCCTGAATTCCCAGTTGGGCTGGACAATCCCTCAGTCTTTCATATCTTTTACTGAGCATTTTCATCAGGTCCTTAACCACCGCATTTTTCTTCTTTTCAATAATTGGACCAAGTTCATCGAGTTCAGTGATCCCGAAGTCAGTGAATTTGAGAGGATCATGAACTTCGAAGTGCCTTTTATCATCCCCTCTGTAGACGTTCATGGCCAGAGGTTTGGTATTAGGGATGATTCTGACATATGTGATCTTTTCAGGAAGCCTTCGGCTTGTCATTGTCCAGTTGTACTCCTCAATTCTGCTTTGCCTGAGAGCTTCAGTTTTCTTCTTCTTTTCTTCCAACTGTTTTCTCATAGCAGTCATCTGAGCAGCCTGAGCTTCCTTGAACTTTTGTCCTGCCTGACCCTTTTGGAGCTTGCTTGGATTTAGTCCCATGTTTTCAGCTTCTTCGGCGACAACCTTTGCTAGTGCTTCTCTATTCTTTTTCTCTTCTTCAGCTAGTTTCAATCTTCTTTCTTCTTTAGCAAGATGTTTACTCAGCTGTTGTGGTGTTAGCAGGTACTCAGTGTCTCCGATTTTATAGGGAATCTTCTCAGGCTCAAAAGTTGCCATTTTGCCTTTTCCTTTGTCCTGGCCTGAGGAAGATGATGCAACTAAGGGTGGGGTTGTAGTCATGACCGTCAGTGTTGTTGTTGATGTGTGTAGTGGTAGTGAGGAGATACGTATCGCTGAGACTGGTGCAGATGATGTGGGAGTTACTGAGATTGGTGGTGTTTGCTCCCCCTCAGTGTGAAGAGGAGTTTCTTCAGCAGTATTCTCCCCCTCAACTGTTTTCGGAGCTTCAGTGAGGGCAAGAGTTGGAGTTGGTGCTGAGGGGGACGGAGCTGCTTGACCTTTGAAGGCCTGATAGATTTCGGTGATCATGGCCTTAATCTCTGAAGTATCTGCCTGAATACCAGTGACCTTTGCATCCAGATTAGCTTGAGAGATCTCTAATGCAGTCATCCGGGGACCAAGATTCCAGGCCATAGAAGATGAGGCCTGAGCCATAGCAGTTACCTGAGTGTTCAAAGAGTCCACTGAGGTCTGAAGAGTCTGAACTGAATATTAGAGACCCTGAACATTGGCAGATTTGAGCATTTCAATCAGTTCAGTCAATTGAGATGAGTTTTTCACATACACCTCAGTGGCCTCCAGCACTTTGGTATTGAGTGCTGGGTCTTCTTTAACAGCGTCCCTGATTTCATCAATTGTAACCCCACAAGTCTGAAGATGCTTGAGGAACTTAACCAGGTTTTCATCCAGTCTGATAAGGTGTTGGTACATAAGATCTCGGTGCTCATGAACATTTTCATTGAAGGTGAGCACATCAGATCGAAGATCAGCGTAGCTGGCAGCGGCTTCAGTGTGTTGATCCCAAAATTGTTCAGTAACCCCAGTATACAGTTTCCTGGATGCTTTTGTGATCCACTGAACCAGCTGTCTTTCAGTGACTAGAAGAATATTGTCAAAACGGTTGAATTCCCCAGAGCTGGATGAAGATGAGTCTGAGTCATTATCTTCAGGGTGAAATGGTGACTCGGTATGCTCCTTTGGATCAGGCTGAGGCTCTTGTTCAGATTGAACCTCAGCGTCCATCTCTTCTCCAGCTGATAAAATTTCATCTTCAGTTTCAGCAAGTTCATCCTCTGAGAATAAGATACCAGTGACATCAGCAATTGTGAGCAAGGGGTTGTTGATGGGTTCCATATCAGCGGGTGGTATATATCCCTCTGAGTCTTTGTCCCCCGTTGACCCCTCAGACACTGGTGGGAGTTTCCCAGTGCCTTCTCCGGAGTCAGGATTGGTTTTGGGTTCCGTATCGGCGGGTTGTTTCTTTCCCTCCGAGTCTTTGTCCCCCAGTGACCCCTGAGACACTGGTGGGTGTTTCCCAGTGCCTTTGGCGGAGTCAGTGATAGTTGTATCCCTATCAGCGGGTTGTATTTTTCCCTCTGAGTCTTTGGGATCGATCAGTGTGCCCTCAGACAAAGGCTTGGATTTTCTAATGTCATCACTGGGCGTTGTGGAAGGCGCTCCCCTACCAGCGGGTTGTATGTTTCCCTCTGGATCTTGGGGAGTAGTAGGTGTGACCAAGGGCACTGACTGTGATGTATCAGTGTCCTTCGTTGTCACTGGGCTGGTTGTTGCCTGGTCAGTGGGTGTCTTTTTGGTCTCGGGCTTTTTGTGCCTCTTAGGTTGTGCTCCTGAAGCCTCAGGGCCCTGAGACTTTGGTTTAGTCTTAGTCCCAGTCTGAGACTTCCCCTTTTTCTTTTTAGGAGCAGGGTTTGGAGACACTGATCCACTTTGATTGTTTACAGCAATCATGTGGGCCGTCAATTCAATGGGAGTGACGAGGGATGGGTCCTTTTGAAAATTTGATGGGCTCAAGATGCCAGGTAAATTTCCAAATTTTTCATCCTGAGTATAATTTGAACCCAGTAACGATTGCAGAGCACAAGAGACAAACCTAGGATACGAAACGTACTTCGTCCTAGTTTTTCTCTGTAGCTTCGTTACGAGATCACTGTAAATGATCTCCCCTATGTCGACAGTGACCCCATTCATCAAGCAGTATGCCATCATCAACTGAATAGAGTTAACTTGTTCAGTGGATGAGTGGTTCCCGTCGAGGACCTGAATCACAAAAGTGAAGAGGATCCTCCAAGCCACGGGGAATGAGCTTTTAGTGACTGGGGTCTTGTCCAAAAAAGTTGGATCTAAAACGATTTGTTTTAACCCATCCTTCACTGTGGAGGGTTCAGGATGGGTGACATAAGTGCCTTTGTTATAATCTAACCCTGTTGTAGTGCAAAACGTTTTGTAATCCAGGGTGTATTGTTTCCCCCATTTAGACTGAACCTGATGAGATACTCCCTGAGAGGTCTAAGGTTATTCTCATCAGTAGAAGGTGTCGGGTCAAAGGCTCTAGCTGTAGCCCAAAACTCCCTGGGGTAGTTTGGGTACACTACTGAGGGACATTTTACAAAGGCCGTTTTGAGTGGGCAGTTGAATAAAAATTTTATAATGTCTTTATAGGTTGGGACATTTTCAGGATATTCAAAATTTCCTATGACATTATTTGTTTTAAATTCAACGTTAGTAAGATCCCCTACCCACTGAGAAGCAAACTGGAGAGATTGTGTTCTAGCCATTTCCATTAACGAAGATTTTAGGGTTTAAAAAAAATGTTTTGACTAGAACAATCAAAGTATTTAGATCTCTTCAAGTTTGTGATGAAAAACTTTTGTAAATGTTTACAAGGAGGGTTTTTCCAAAAGAGGTTTTGAAGATATTGAGAACACACAAATATTTCTGGATTTGAGAAAGAATTTTGACAGAGTTTAGTTGCAGAAAATAATTTGTGTGTGTTTGTTTGTGTTGGAAGAGGGTATTTATAGAGTGATAAGAGGGGTGTTTTGTGCACAAATGGGAATATTAAGAGTCGGTTTTTGAAAGACGTTTGAATTTCCACATTAATGCTACCACTCCATTACCCGCAGTAAAATCCCGTTTTTCAAGGGAACAGTTGCAGTGCACAGTAAAAGTGCACTTTTGCAGAGATAAAATATCAATTTGATATTTTTGTGAGAGGCATTAAATGCCAAGTGGGATGACAGTAAGACAAAGAGACATATATTCCTTTATTAAATTGGCATAGTTTCCAACCTAGGACATTTAAGTAACTGATACTTGGATCATTTAGTTACTCATTCAATTCTCTTTGTCAAGTGTCAGGGACCCTGAATGAGTCTTACTTATTCAGTGAGAGGTTGGTTTTTGGATGTTCAGGGAGAATGAACCATTTCAGAGAACTTACTGAGATTGGTTTTCAAATACTTGGCTTTCAATGTCAAGCATTCCTAATTCAGCTTTCAGTCTCCTGAAGGTAGGTTCATCCAAGGGTTTGGTGAAGATATCAGCCAGTTGATATTCAGTAGGGATGAAATGAAGTTCAATATCTCCTTTTATTATGTGATCCCTAATGAAGTGATATCTGATATCAATGTGTTTCGTTCTTTGGTGGAGGACAGGGTTGTTGGAGATTGCAATTGCACTAGTGTTATCACAGAAGATGGGCACCATTTTGTAATGGATGTCATAGTCACTGAGTTGACTTTTCATCCATAATACATTGGCACAACATCCCGCTGCAGCTACATATTCAGCTTTAGCTGAGGACATAGCTACTGATTGTTGCTTCTTTGCACTCCAACAAACCAGTTTTCCTCCAAGAAATTGACAGGACCCTAAGGTACTTTTTCTGTCCATGTTACAGCCAGCATAATCAGAATCAGAGTAACCCTTGAGATCAAACCCTGAGCATTTTGGATAATAGAGTCCAAGGCTTGGGGTTCCCTTCAGGTACTTGAGTATTCTTTTGGCTGCAGTGAGGTGAGATTCTTTGGGATTGGACTGATATCTTGCTATTAAACAGACTGAAAATTGTATGTCTGATCTAGTAGCGGTTAGATACATCAGTGAGCCAACAATCCCTCTGAAATGAGTTTGATTGACTGATTTGCCAGTGAGATCAGGTCCAAGGTTGTTAGGTGGGACCATTGGTGTCTTCACTGAGGCATAGTCAAATATCTCATATTTCTTCAAGAGATTTCTGGTGTATTTCTCTTGACTGATGGATATTCCTTTATCAGTTTGCCTGATTTGTAGTCCAAGAAAGTATGTAAGTTCCCCCATCATGCTCATTTCAAACTTCTTTGTCATTAGTTTTTCAAACTGTTTGCAAAGTTTGTAGTTTGTTGAGCCAAAGATGATATCATCAACATACACTTGGACTAGTATCACATCCTGTTGGGTTCTATAGACAAATAGTGTGTTGTCTATCTTTCCTCTGATAAACTTGTTTTGAATCAAGAAGGCTGAGAGAGTTTCATACCATGCCCTGGGAGCTTGTTTGAGTCCATAAAAGGCTTTGTCAAGCTTGCATACATAGTCAGGAAATTCACTACTCTCAAAGCCTGGGGGTTGCTGAACATACACATCCTCCTTGAGATCACCATTTAAGAATGCACTTTTAACATCCATTTGGTAGACCCTAAAGTTCATGTATGTTGCATATGCAAGGAAGATCCTGGTGGCTTCCATTCTTGCAACAGGGGCAAATGTCTCATCATAGTCAATGTCTTCTTGTTGACTGTAACCTTTGGCTACCAGTCTGGCTTTCTTTTTAATGACAGTGCCGTTTTCATCAGTTTTGTTTCTGAAAACCACTTCATTCCTATGACTACTACATCCTGAGGACATTTGATCAAGGTCATGACCTTGTTTTTATCAAACTGTTGCAGTTCTTCTTGCATAGCCTGAACCCAACTTGGGTATTTTAGAGCCTCAGTAACACTTTTGGGTTCTATATCTGATAGGTAATCAGCATAGAGACATTCATTGGCTGAAGCTGCAGTTAGACTAGCAGCCATGCTTCTAGTGAGCATGCCCTCAGTGGGTTCACCAATGATGTTTACAAGCTCAATATCCTGAGTTCTTGTCCACTTACTTTGTGGTCTGGGATCTGAGCTTGATGATGTCACTGGGTGTTCAGAAGTGAGTTCAGGTGCAAGAGTCACAGAATCAATTAGATCATCTGTAGAGATGTCTAGTTCAGGTCGAGGTTCATGTGTTGTAGGTTCCTGATTATTTGGATCAGTGTTTCTTATCCCAGCAGGGACTGAATGATTATCAATGAACTCACTGATAGTTGGTTGGGGTAGGTTGTGAGGTAAGACATAATATGAGATGTCAGCATCAACTTGATATGAGGAATTGAATTCAGTGTTGTACTCATCAGGAGGATATCTTGATGAGTTATCAATTCCTATTTCCTCCACTGAGGTGTTGGTGAACCTAATGCTCTCAACACTTTCATCAAAGGTGACATGAAAGGTTTCCTCAACTTGTTGTCTCCTTGTGTTAAAAACCCTGAAGGCTTTGGAGATCAGTGAGTAGCCTAGGAAATATCCATCATCAGCTTTTGCATCAAACTTTCCTAGATGGTCCTTGTGATTATGAATGAACACAGGACATCCAAATACATGAAAATAGCTGATGTCAGGAAGTCTACCTTTGAAGATCTCATATGGGGTTTTATTATGTCTTTTGACAATGATTGACCTGTTTTGAGTGTAACAGGCAGTTTTGACTGCATCAGTCTAGAAATGCTTTGAGAGGGCTGAGCCATTTAACATAGTTCTAGCAGCCTCAATGAGAGTTCTGTTTATCCTTTCAGCAACCCCATTTTGTTCAGGGGTATAAGGAGATGAGAAATTTTGAGAAATTCCTTTTCCATCACAGAAACTCTCAAGTTCTTGATTTCTGAACTCAGTACCATTGTCAGTTCTGATTTGTTTAACTGTAATGTCATTCTGGTTTTCTATCTTCCTGATGAATGACATTATTGTATCAGCTGCCTGACTCTTTTTGGAAAGAAAGTATACCCAAGTGTATCTTGAGAACTCATCAACAATGACAAGTGTATACTTCTCATGCTGGATTGATCTGGGACTGACAGGTCCAAAGAGATCCATGTGCAGGAGGTGAAGGCAGCTTTTGATGGAGAAATTTTGTTTGGTTTTGAATGATGCTCTGTGGTGTTTACCCTTTTCACAGGCAGAGCATGGTTTGTCTTTTGCAAAAACCAGTGATGGTAAGCCAAGGACCTTGTTTTGTTTTGCCAAGTTGTTGAGGTTTTTGAAGTTTAAGTGTGAGAGTCTCTTATGCCACAGCCAATTGATAGTTTCAGTGGCTTTAGCAAAGAGACACGTTCCATCTTGGGAGAGTGTTGACATTTCTAGCACATAAACATCATCTCTCCTAGGAGCTATCAACACAACTTCCTTGTTGGCATTGAAAATGGTACCTTGTTTATCATTGAATTGTACAATGTATTTAGCATCACATAGTTGACTGACACTGATGAGATTGTATTTGAGACCATTGACATAGGCTATTCTAGAGGAAACTATTCCATTGCAGTTTACTGAACCATAACCTTCAGTGGGACATGATGAGTTATCACCAAATACTACCTTGGGTCCTGGTTCCTTTACATACTTGTGCAGATATTCCTTCACACCAGTCATGCTTCTTGAGCATCCACTGTCTAGATGCCAAATAGGCTCCCTGGCATGTCTCTGCACAAGTAGTAAACTGAATTAGTTTCTCTTCGTGACCCACTTACTAGTGGGCTTGGGTTTCAAGGTCTCTTTGAAATTTGCAATTGACTCATGGTCAGTGGTTGTGTGCATAGTGCTACCACAGGTTTTGCATTTAGAGGCTGAGGATGACTCAGTGACTCTGGGTTGTTTGGAATTTCTCCTTGCATGAATGACACTGTCATGTTGGGATGTCTCATGAGCTGGATTACCGCATATATCACAGCATGTATTCATGAGACAATCATCCTGATGATGATCATTAAACCCACAGTGAGGGCACAGAGGAAAAGGTTTTGCTCTGTTCTTTGGAGCAGCTTTGGAGGATGAAGCATACTGATGACCAACTTTGGTATAGTTTGCTTGACTGACATACTGTAGATGGTCAGCTGTCCTGTGATCATCCGTTTTGCAGATCATGCAAAAAAGGATTCTATAGCAGTTGTCAGTGGTATGGCTGGTATAATGACATAGCTCACACTTTTGTTTGTTCTTAGAGGTTGACTTAGACTTTGAGGAACTGGAGAAAGCTGACTTTGTTTCCTTGATTGGTTCAGGGACCTTTTCAATGGATTCCATTTTTTCAGTAAGCTTCCTCACAAGTTTAGTCAGTTGCTGAATTTGGTCAGTTTCAGTGGGGACAGAGGATGTTGAAGTCTCAGTAGGAGTAGACTCTTGTTGGATTAGTTTTGCTTGTCTTTGTAGGATGGTTCTACCAAGTCCAGACCTTTCCTTTGGTGAGTGAGGATTGAATTTTAGAGTAAGCTCAGAGCTTGGATCAGCATCCTGAAGAGGTTTCAAGGGTGGAAGCGGTGTTTCAGATTCTGCTTCAGACTCAGAGATGTGATCAGTACCACTGGTCATCTCAGGAAGTCCTAGCATGCTCTTAAGAGCTTGTCTCTCAGGCTTAAGAATCCTTCCAGAATCGAAGTTTGGAAGCTTACTCTCAGGATTAACCCGCTCAATCCAGTCACTGGAATTTGGAGTTGTCAACATGTTGGTAATCATACCACCAGACACAAATGGTTTTGAACTTTGGTCTTTGTTGCGAGAGTCAGGGAGATGATCTTCACCTATGACTCTCTTTTTGCTACTAGGGGCACCCACATCATCAAAGACCCTAGGATTCTTAGCAGTCCAACTATCAAGAATATCTTGTTCCTTTTTAAGTTCATCTTGAAGAGCCTGATTTCTCTTAACTAGTTCAGTGTTTTGAATTTGCAAGGTGACAGCCTCAAGCTTGGCTTGTTTTAAAATAAGCAGTTCATCTCTACACTTGTTTAATTCAAAACTTAACTTGTTGTATTTTGACAAGAGATTTAATCTTTGCTCTTCTATGAACTTAAGGTCAACATTAAGATAATTCATATAAGACTGCCAATCAGAGTCATCATCCATAGATAGTAAGATGTTTACCTTCTTCATAGTGATGTTGACCCATTACCCATTTCTGGCATGATTCTTTCCAACTGCTAGCTTGTCCTCTTCTGAGAGGGCCATCAGTGCACTGACATGCACCATTTCATCATCTGATGACACTGTCTCTTCATCCCAGTCGAAGGTTTCAGCAACAAGGCCTTTGTTTTTACCCTGCACGGATTGAACACTTTTTGCTGTTTCTAAGGGACTGGCCTCGAGTAATGCAAGCTTAGCTTTGACTTTCTTATACTTGGCTTCAAAGTCAACAGCTTTGTTTTGATCAGATTTGTTTTGAAAATTTTGATGAGACTGATAGATTTTTGGTTGAAATTTGCTAAAGCCTGAGGACTGATTTGACCCTGATGGTTTATAAGAGGGTTCAGAAATTGTTTTTGAAAAACAGTCTTTTGCAAAATGACCTCTTTTGTGACACTTAAAGCATTCAGTGTCCTCATTTGCTTTGGCATTCGAAAAACCTTTGTTTCTTTTTATAAAACTTCGAGAGTTAGCAAGGAGTGCCCTTTCCTGAAATTCAGTGTTCAGGTCATTTAGGTACTCCTCACTTGATCTCTCATCAAGCTCATCATCAGAATTTTCCTGAAAATCTTGAACAACATTGTTAGAATAGAAAGTAGTTGATATTGGTGATGAGGTGGTGGTCAGGGACTTCTTGACTTCCTGAGACTTCTTTAAGTCAGGGTATCGTCTGTTGATGAGATTTTCCTCATAGACAAATTTCCCATAAATTTTAGGAAGCTCAAGATTTTGGATATGATTAGCATTCCTAAGTCCCTGAGAGAAATTCAACCACTTCTCAGGGAGACTGTTGACAAAAGCAACATTGATTTCATGTTTGGACAACTTAACACCATCATTTGACAATTCATTTAAAAGAGTTTTGTACCTGGTGTAAGTTTGAGAGAGAGTTTCTGAGTCCTTAGCCCTGAAGGTGTTATACTCAAGTTTCAGGTCCATTATCCTGTTTTCCTTGGTATCAGATGGTCCTTCATGACTATGAACTAGGTCATCCCAGGTTTGCTTAGCTGTACTACAGCTTATAACAGACTCCATAATATCGTCAGGAGGACAAGATATTATGATACTTTTGAGTCTTTGGTCCTGGTTGACCACTCTCCTTTCATCCTGGGTCCACTGAGCTTCAGGTTTGGGCAACCCTTCAGCAGTCTTTGGGACAAATGGACCTTCATTTATACACTTGATATAATAAGGTTCCATCCCAATCAAATAGCAAAGCATTCGCTTTTTCCATTTGTTGAATTTGCCAACTTCAAGTCTAGGGGCAACAGCTGAATAAGCTCCACCCTTTTTATCGACTAGTTGGGGTACATCAGTTTCAGCCATTTAGGGTCCTAATTTAAAAACTTTTAGAGAGGCCTAAAAAACGAGTTTTATAATCAACCTGGCTCTGATACCACTTGTTGTTCCCCGTTCACTATCGTTTAAAACAGTTTAAATATATAAAACAAGTTAATAGTGAACTATGACTGAAATTAACATAAGAAAACACACTAAGTAATTTTCAACATAATATTCTTATTAGAAATAAATCAACAAAGAATACGTTACCCAAGTACTTGCGGAATAGTACTTGGGATTGAAATGACAAAGTTGGGTGACTCCTCTCTAAGCTCAGGCTAAGTCTGAGCACAACTCTTAGAGCTCACTGAGCTATCTCAGGAACTAAGTTGTATTTGGAGGAGTGAAAAGATGGCTTGCGTGTATGTGTGTTTTTACAATTCACAAGCTTAATCTTTTCACTCCATCTCTTATGCTATTTATACATGTATGATATTTGACTCTTTCCTAAGTGACAAACTGACATCATACAGAAGACAAAATACTGATGTATTTTGTCTCTGTTTACAAAGACTATTCTAGGTAAGAGACAAGACTACTTTCCTAAGTTCAGTGATGACACTGAGCCTGATCTTTTGCCATTCAGGGAAAGTTGACTTTGGTTGATAAGGACTTCGTCTTATCTGATTCAACCTTTTCCCGCCTTGTCCCGCTTTTTCTTTAGTCTTTACATTCTTCAGTCTTCTACTTCAGTTTGTCTCCAGTGTCAGAGTTGGAGAGTAGTCTTAGGAATTCAGTGAGTTATTGTCATCACTCACTGAATCCATCATCTTCTTCTTGACTCAGTCTTCACCCTTTAAGTTCCGCCTTACTGAGTGGAGAGACTTCTTCTACGCCTCGTACTGAGTATCCCGAAGATGACTCACTGAGAGGCTATGCACTCAGTGACCTGATTAGTGTTTAACGGACTAAACACTTGGGCTATTTTCTATTCAAATCCTAGATTAAGGGGTTTGGGTATTTATTGAACCCAACAGTAAACCTTGTCACTTTTCATCATGGAAGGTGATAACCCACCAAATCAACCACTTCCCATCAACCCACCACCAATTGACCCGCCAAGAGGCCGTACTCTTGGTGAATACTCTAGATCGAGCCATCAAGGCTATAGGAACACCATTGAGCTCCCCGATCAAGCTCAAACTACGGCCCTGCGATCCGACACCATCCGGTTGGTGCAAAACAGATGTGCATTCCATGGACTTCGTTCCGAAGATCTTGATCAGCATTTCAAGGACTTCCTTAAATCGTTGACTCTATCGACCTTGATGCTCCCACACGGGAGACCACGCGCTTGCGTCTATTCCAATTCTCTCTACGGGACCAAGCTAGTAATTGGCTTGAGCGACTTCCCACTGGATCCATCTCAAGTTGGGATGATCTCACCACTCGTTTCCTCGCCTAATTTTTCCCATCGGGGAGAACTACCAAACTAAGGAACGACATCTTAATGTTCCAACAATGTCAAGGCGAAACTCTCTACGAGGCGTGGACTCGATTCAAGGACTTGCTCCATAAAGTCCCTCATTACGGCATCGATCTTTGGCTTCAAGTCTAAATCTTTTACGATCATGTCAATTTCTCAACTAGGCAAACCATTGACCAAGCGGCCGGTGGCAAACTTAGTGAACTCACAGCGGAAGAATCGTGGGGTACAATAAAGGACCTTACCTATATGACAACGAATGTTGGAATGACCCCCGTGAGTTGCCCAAAACCGTCAAGGCAATCTCCTTGCCTCCCATTGACTCACAACCTTCCAATCGTAGGATGCTCAAACTTGAAGATCAAGTCAAATTCATAATGAGCTCCTACGAGAATCCTAAGCTCTCACGCCAAGTGAAAAAGGTCTCCTTCTTGTGTAAGATATGTTGTTGGAATCACTCCTAAACCTAATTCAAGTGTTAATGATTCATATGTAATAGTTAGCTTAATTATGGCCTTTATGTTAGTTATTAGCTTAGGCTTATGTAGAAGGCCCATAAGCCTAGGCCCAAGTCCACTAAGGAAAGGAAGGGACTAGGAGTGTTGCCCTAGCTCCCTCTCTTATAAATACCTTGTAATAACCCTCACTTGAGGGTTGGTTGTTCAATTTATTCTCTCTTTCACTTCATACGCATAACCATTCTATATTCATACGCATAAGTGTTTGATTGTTAATGTTCAACTGATATCTTCTCTTCTCTATTTCTTACATGGATGCTTGTGTTACATATATGGTGACCTAACAGTGGTATCATTCACTAAATAGTTGGGTGAACATATTTGTTTTTGAAGGTTTTTGTTTTGGTCGTACGCGTAAAAACAGTCACAACTTTGTCACGCTTAAAAATCGATTTTTTTTTACATTTTTAATCCAAGATTCTTGTCCTTTCAACGTTTTTAGGTGTTAAACTATCTGTTTTTGGCAAAAAGTTTCAACCTTTACGTGTGGATCATTGTTTTTGAGCTTGGTTTTTTACGTGGTAGCTGTTCTACGCGTAACAGGTTTAGACGCTTTGGACCATCAAGTTTCACACTTTTGTGTTATTTTGGTGATATTGAAGCTATTTCATCACAAAAATCTGGTTTAGAAACATCTTTGGGCAAAAGTCATTTTACGAGTAGTTCTACGCGTAACAAAACCCTAAAACTACGCGTAACTTCTCCTTGGTTTGATCTTCAGTTTTCGTGGTTTACTCCGTGTTTTCTTGCTTGGATAAGCCTGAAAACAGGTCGACTTTAGATATCTTTTGCACTGTGATAGTGTAAAAGATCATTTGGGCAAAACCCTAAACTTACGCATAAGCTTAAGCTTACGCGTAGAACCCATTAAGCATAAGATTCATCTTACGCCTAAGCTTTGTCTTACGCATAAGGTAATCCTATGCCTAAGTTTTCTACGCCTAACTTACTGTTTACGCATAACTTTAGTGTTTTTCTCCTTACTTACGCGTAAGCTAAACCTACGCGTAACTTTTCCTGTTACGCGTAACTTTGGTGTTTTTACGCATAAGTGTTACTTGGCTTTATTGTGATTTCTACGCCTAAGGATACTTCATCAACAAAGGTTCATTCGACTACAAAGATCCATTTAACAACACAAGTTTTCAACATATCACAACCACCATACTCTAACTATTTCCCTTACACTTATTCTCAACGACAACAACAACTAAGTCCACAACATCAACAATTTAATCATCAACAACAAATTTATCAACAACAATTTAATCAACAACATACTCCACAACCTGCAGCAATTCCACAACCTCAAATGGTTCAACCACCACCAAGTCTTCAAGTACAACCCTACACAAACGATTTCAATCAACATCCATCAAGGAACACTATGAAGGAACCGACTTGGTTTGCAAAGATGTGTGAAGCTTTAAGCAGCTAACAATCAATTCATGAGGCTGGATCACTTGATAGACCTCCAATGCTCACTCCAGGAAACTACGATCAATGGGTGATTAGGTTCTTTAGGTTTTGTGATCTGAAGAAGCCACATGGAAAGTTCTTAAATAAGGTTATCTTGGAAGGTCCATTTCAGATGCCTACTACTGTTACACCCGGAGATCCAAATGTTGTTCCACCAAGAGATGATCAATCAAACATTGCTACTGTTGCACAACTGTCTGGAGATGAACTTCTACACTATGAAGCTGATGAGCTTGCAATGCAATATATCCTTTTAGGATTACCAAACCCAATTCTTCGAACTGTTGATGCTCAAAAGATTGCAAAGAAGATGTGGGAACACATTCATCTACTTATGGAAGGGACTGCACTCAATCAGGAGGATATGGAATCCAAAATTTACTTGGCATATGAACACTTCATGATTGAACCTGGAGAGATACTAGAGTCTTATCATCATCGATTCTCAAACATCATAAATGATTTGGATAAACACAACATCATCATGCCAAGAATTCCAGTTAATACTAAGTTCCTGAGTAGTCTTGGTCCTGAATGGGAAAAGTATGTCATTTTTCTCCGTCAAGCGAAGAATATGCATCATGCTACATACGGATTGTTGTACGATTACTTGAAGCCTCATCGAAAAGAAGTTGATAAGGAAAGGACTCTCAGTGCTCAAACTGTTTCACCTTCACTTCCGGATAATCAACAACTTGCTTTGTGGGCTCAAACTAATCTTCCTCCTCAAACAGCTCCTCAACCCGCTCCTCAACCAACTGCAACCATTACACCATATGATCAGTCACAACAACAACCTCAACAAAATCAATTGGTTCCATACAACAACAACAATGCTCAAGCACTTTACAGTGAAGCTGATGAGGACTCTGCTGCTTTCGATGACTTACAACAAGGATTTGTTATGATTGCTAAAGCCTTCGGTCGATATACAAACAAATCCAACAATCGAATTCGTTCCTCATCCAATGCAAGGAATCAAGCTGTTGTGAACAATAGACGCATTGAAGTTCAGAACCGTGGTTATGGACGTCAGATGGGAGGTGGTCAAGGGTTTAATGCTATGGGAAGGAATAACATGGGTGCTCCACAACAGCAAAGGGCTCAAGTGGTTGAACAGGGGAATGCTCAGAATGGGGTTAATGGTCTTCGTTGTTATAACTGCAATGAAAAGGGTCATCTGGCTAATGCATGTCCTAAGCCGAGGACAAGAGGCAGTGCTTACTTCAAGGAGGCTTTGCTCTTGGCTCTTAAGGATGAAGCTGGTGGGACTCTTACCAACAAGGAACAGAGCTTTATGGCAGATGCAGATTCTGATGATGATATGGAGGACTTGCAGGCTAATGCAGCAGTGATGTTGATGGCACAAATGCAAGCTCTACACATAAGTGACACAGGCCCAGTGTATGACACTGATGGCTTGTCTCAGGTACCGGAACAATCTACACTCATTCATGATCTGATATCTTCGCCACTTTCTCCATCTGACAAGGATCAGAGTGTTCAACATGAGTCTTCCACATCTCATTCCGATGATTATCAAATAGATCCCGTAGTTATATTTGATGATCAAGATAACCTTATGGTTAATATTGATAACCAAGTTGACTCTGTGGTTATATTTGAGGATCTAAATAATGATCATGTTGAGACTCACGTTGAACAAGCTGAGCTTTTGTCTGACAGAGAAACTGAGCTCCTGACCTTAATTAAAGACCAAAATTCTCGTTTGGAAATTTGCACGAAATTAAAAGAGAAAAATGCACTGTTAACCAAGGATCTTGAATGCTTAAAAATGCAACTCAATTTTTTCAAGACTCAAGAAAACCGTGGAAAAGGTTTTGAAGCTGCTTTTTCAAAATCTCATCAAAACGAACAATATTTAGAACGACAGATGTGTGATCTAGCCGCTTCAAAGAATGCTTTGTTGTCTGAGATAGAACAACTGAAACATGAACATAAACAGCAAATTAACGCTCTCACCTTGGAAAATCAAAAAGCTAAGGCTGAGTTGTTAAATTGTCAAAAACAGTTCTCTGAATACAAAAAGCATTCAACGAAACGAATAAATGACCATCTTGAAGAAATTATCGGCTTGCAAAACAAACTTAAAGAGTTTCTAAATGTTGTTTACAAACATGGTGAGTCAGTCACAACTATTCAAAAGTTTACTTTAAAACCCAATCAAGATGGATATGGACCGAATCTTGCTGATTACAAACCTAAGCTTTCAACCAAAGCATTCAAACCAAATCCTGAAGTTTCCAGTGCAGAATATAAAATTGATGATTCTGTTATGAGTGTTGTTGAATATCATCATCAAGAGGAATTAGATGCAGAAGACGAGAGTCGATCAAAATTAGAAAAAGTTGTTTACAACAAACCTTTTAATTATTCACAACCGATCACTTTCGTCCCACCAAAGGATTCTTCTAACACACCAAGGATTATCACAAAAACGTCTGAGTCTTCTAATGTTAATCCCAAACCAAATTATGCACAAATTTATGGTCCTTTACCTTCCATCAGTGAAGTTAATTCAAAACCTGAAAATCGTCAAATTCTTAGATATTTTGACCTTTTCATGGCTGACCTCAAAATTTTAGAACATGAGATTGAATTTTATTCTGAAATAAAAGTTGAACATTTTCAATCGCCTCTGGCGCGAGAACAAAGAGACATTTTTCAGAAAAGACTTTTACCCAATGTTAGGAATTGGAAATTCCATAGTGAAGTGTCGGTCACCCCAACTATAGTCTAGCATAAGTTAGCTCGTAGACATTACGTTATTTACCAGTTTATTAGTTAGCTATTAGCTTAGAGTAACACCGTGGAGGAAGGACGGGTCTTTACTCACTGTATGCCTGATCCACAGCCCGACAGGAGGGCGTTTAGTTTGTAACTATAAATACCCCTTCCATCCTTGGAAGGGGTGGTGCTTCATTCTTAATCTAATATTCTCCTTTTTGTTTATCTCTCTAGAAACACCCTCTCCTCTCTTCATCTTTCTTAAACCACGGCATACTTGTATCATCACCATCCAAGGCCACCCGAATCATCATAACACAACATATGTAAGATCCTACAAATGGTACCAGAGCCAAGGTTTTGTGTTTTGATGATTTATTATGGTTTTGATACTTGTTTTAACTGTTTTTTGTACTATTTTTGTGGGTCGGAAAATATTTTTTCGGGTATTTGGGTAAACAGTTTTAACATCAAGTTTTGTATATTTTTTTGGTCACAAAAATGTCATGGTCATTCATGTATATATGTCCTTGTGTCTCGTTTGGGTCCAAACAAGATTTAATATCTTTTTTAGACATCTTTTGTACCAAATCCGTGAAAGTCATGTGGTCAACAGTCAGATTCGTAAGGTCAAACATGTCAAATAGAAGCATTTTTATATGTTGTTTCTGGGTACAAATGAATCTGGTCATATTTTGAGGTCAAAATGGGTCTAAAAGGAGGCTTCTTTATGATGTTTTTCTGGGTTTGCTATGAAGATGGTCGGAAAACATGGTCGGAAAACTCATCAGAAATAGTCAACGAGGGTCAAAACCCTAGTTTTCTACGCATAAGGAGCATCTTCAGTGATATTTACGCATAACTGTGAAGTTATGCGTAAGGAATGGTTACGCGTAAAATTCAAAGGGTCAAAACCCTATTCTTACGCCTAAGGAGCCATCTACAGTGTTATTTACGCATAGCTGTGAAGTTATGCGTAAGGAATGGTTATGCATAAGTTCTTACGCATAAGTCTACGCTACGCATAAGAATCTGGGTTTACGCCTAAGGTTTTTACGCATAAACAAATGGCTTACGCGTAAGACCTGTGTTACTCGTAAGACCATATACCTACGCGTAAGAAACTGATTTCTTTCAAGGACAGAAGAAGTTAGGCGTAAAGTTGACTTAAGTTATGCGTAAAATGACCCGACCACATGACCAACAACAAATACCAAACACCAACAAGACTCGACCCAATCTTATGTCACCTCAGCTTCGACAAATAATATACAATCATCAACTAATCCTAGACCTAGACTCACCAAAGAACCCTCTCTATCACTCCCCATATCTCATTCATATCCAAGACTCGAAACATAAATGACAAATAGATCTCAGAAGGTTCACGGTTTTATCTTTCCAAGATTTGTTTTTCGTGGAACCACATCATCATGGATCTGTTAATTTAAGAAGATTCAACTTCTATTTATTTTCGAACAAGTAAAGAGAAACAAAGTAACAATTATGTTATTGTTTTCTTTGGCTTGTACAATCTAACTCAAAGCATTAAAATCACAATACCTACCCGAGACCATTTTGAAAATGATCTTGAAGACCTCGTTTGTGCTCGATTTGATTATAACGATAGAACGAAAAGGTGTGGTGTTTGTGAATCAGGATTGATTATGGTGTGTGGTTGATGACTGAGATGAGTGTGAATGATTGATATGTTACGTTTTTTTTCTGATCTATATGTGAGAGAAAACGTTGGAGGAGGGGGGCGGACATATCTGTGTGAGACTATTAGGTTTAGGTAAATTGTGTGATGTTATATATATCCGGTTACTCATGTTGTTGGATCGGATTCACATATACTGGTGATGGGCCTTGGAATTTACTCAGTTGTGGGCAGTAATTAAAACGTCGGACTTGACGTTTTTTTCTTGGACTGGGCTGCCTGGTATATCATTTGATATTGGGGTTGAGCTGGTACTTTCAATCGCATGATTCACTTTTTGATATATTGCTTAAGAATGGTATTTTGGTTATACAAATATTTTCACGGAGGATACACATACTCGGCTTGAGCGAAAAAGTAGAAAATGACTAAGGGGTTTGTGTACGGCTTTATTGAAGTGACGTTATCTTCATATGTGGTCATTTCTATTAGCCGATGAATCAATGGAGGTTCAATTTCTGCAATTCCCATGAGATATTCGACGCCACAAAATGTCAATGATACTTCACAGTCTAAGCAAAATCTTTCTAAGAATCGTTAACGTCTGTCATGATTTTTTTTCAAGATGTTTGCTTATGACAAGAACTTGTCGTGCAAATAGTCGTACACGTTATGATGCTTCCGAAAGTTCGAAACCATCATGGGGGAGAAACGTGTACTTTGATGTGTTACGGTTAACCTCCAGGGAAAAGGAGTTTATACTACTTGACTTAGTATGGTTTGTGAAGTTATCTACATTCGGGTAAAGAATTGTTGATGATGAAGGTGATTTGTTGATGAACCGCTGCATGTTTCCCTAAAAACGGATATTCACCGAAACCAAAGTTGTCTTAACACATTCAAGCTGACATTGTTTACGGTTTTGTCTTGATTTTGTAAAATCCCGCGAAAGAAATTATTTCTCGGTTTAAATCATAGACTTGTAAAATCCCGTAACAATGGAAACATCCTGGTTAAAGTAATGAGCATTTCCGGATCTATCTTGCGGTTTATTCTCGATTTTGTAAAATCCCGCGAAAGAAACTATTTCTCGGTTTAAACCATAGAACTGTAAAATCCCGTATTGATGGACCATCCTGGAGAAAGGAAGGTGTATTTATGGATCTTATATGATGCTGGTACTACGGTTTCTACTTCGAAGAAGGGATAAAAGGGTGTACTTCATGAATTGGATGTGTGTTTGGATATTCGTCATGGCAGTTTGGTTACTACATGGTTTTATGGGGTTATGTGCTTCTTACCATGGTCGGGATGAAACCATTATCATAGTTCACTTAAATCGTCAAAGGAGGCTAGATTTGAACTTTTAACCAGAAGATGTGACAACGGCGTTAATTCAGTATTATTTATTTGAGGTTGAAGTGAAATATCACGGGCGAGTGTACTTAGTATCTGAAGGTATCGGGGATGGTTGGATGAAGATTCTTCGAGATCCTTGTTCGAGCTTAATAAAAAACGAAGACTTGGAATTCTAGTTATTTTTGGGTGTCTTTTTCCTTTTCTTTTACCACTTGGGGGAATTGGGCTCACAACACCACAAAATAACTATCACTTTAAGGAGTTACGTTGTAGGGCTCAGTGTCACATTCAATTGTGGATTTTCAAGAGGTAATGTACGTCTTATACTTGATGGTTGGTTGGTTGAAGAGTATAGAGTACATAGAGAGTACTTAGAGATGCTAATGGAAATCGGCACCGCTCTTTGTTACATATGTGCAAGTTTAAGTCACAAGTTCGGGGTAGTTTACTTCAGGGTCAAATTCATCATATTGGATTCTCTCCATCAGCTGTCACGACAAAGAGCCTACTGAATGATAATTGGGTTGATTACAAGTTTGCCAAGAGAGTTGAAAAGAGAGAGATTATGACGTATGAACACAACAGTTCATGCCTCGTACTCTAAAGAAAAGAAAAGTGTACGCTTCAGTGCGCTTTATCTTCTGAAGAAGAGAAATCTTCTTATTGTGACCATTCTCATCCACATGCTTCATACTTTTTCCATGCGCTTCAGTCATCAAGTGAACCGGGCTACCACTGATTGTTTTCTCATTCCACTTGCTCGATTATAATGAAGATGGCGACATCATGTGCTTATTTTGCGGGAGAGAAGTGTGAATAGAACATTCGGATGATTTTCACTTATTTAATCAAGAATGGCAACTTCGTATGCAATTCTTGAGGGGGAGAAGAAGTGTGAAATTACTGCATGGTTTCTAAGAATTAATGGTCATACGGCTCCAAACTCATGTAAGAACCGAGCTTCTTCTTATCGGGTCATTTCTACATGGAGTTTCTTCTAAGATTCGTTGATTGACATCTTCACGGGCTGATATGATTAAATGACAAAGTGCTTCTAGTTGTTGGGCTGATTTCCTTAATGAACATCTTTCTGTTCTTGTTTGATTGGGAGGGATTTGAGTTAAGGGGATTTGCTATTTGTTTGTTAACGGGAATGCATTTGGTGAGTTGAAGATGTTAACTTTCTATTCCCCAACTGGACAATCTTGAAGAAGGTCGAGTCTTCAGTCGGTTCTACACTTTCTGTATGTTAGAAGACTAAAGACGAGTTGCATTTGATTATTCAAAGACTTCTTCCTAATCTGGGCATTTATCAAACAGATTGTCAGTTTAGGGGAGAACACTAATTGGGGGAAGGTGAAATGTCTGATTTAATCCCCAATTAGACTTGCTCACACTCTTCAGCAAGTTGATTCTCACAGATATATTTGTGCTAATGGTATTCTTCTCAAAAGATTTCGAGCATTTGGGGTTACAATGTGTTGCTGATTCTGAAGTGTCAAAACCAGCAAGGGGGAAGGAGACTCACATCTAAACGCGAGTAAACTTGATGAACTTAATACTTCTAAGTAATTGAAGATATCTCGGGAAGACAAATGTTATTACCGCAGAGAAACTCAAGGTTTTACTCATCAAGGCTTTTAGTGTTATTATCCAACTACGTGGGGGAAGTGATGTAATAGAAAGTTTCTGAAGATAAAAGAGGTACACAAGTGTGTGATGATCTCGATGTTATCGCAATCATCAGGGGAGAGAGAATTGTGTACATTGGGGGCGCTCAGCTGTCCCACTTGAGGGCTTAATCAGTGATTCAGAGATATAATCACTTATTCCGGAGTTGACATCCGCAGAGATTGTCATCCGCAGATATAATCTGTGATTCGGTCTGCTTCTTCAATGTTATTGGTTGTTCTCTCTTTGGGGAATGTGTGTACTTCGGGTCCTTGAGCTTCATACACGATCATCAGGGAAGAAAGCCATTGATTACCACAAACATTGGGGAGGTGTTTTCTCTCCGGGCATGATGTGTATTCGGGAGAGTTCTTGGATATTGGTGTACTTCGGGTTCTTGAGATTCATACACGTTCATCAGGGAAGAAAAATGTGAACATGGGAAGGTGTTCTTCATTCCCCTCATGAAGTGTATTCGGGAGAGTTCTTGAGCATTATACTAAGAGACGGGCTGCATCATTTCAACTACACGGGGGAAGTGTTCTCTTGACACCTTTTGGAATGGATTGCTTCAGACTTCAGTGGATATGGAATCTGAGAAGATTATTTATATGTGGGATGATACGTTGCTGTTCTTCTTGATGATATAACCCCGAATGGAGTATCTCAATTATCGTTCTTTAAAGGAGCAGCGGGATTTATGATAATGGTGTGCTTATCTGTGCACCTGGCTAAGGAAAGCTTGAAATAGAGCTTCGAATCTACTCATCTAATGGATTTTCGGTTTGGGGGGAAGCTGCCAAAGTCTCTCTTTCTCAAAGGCTCATGTTCTGTCTTCTATTATGGAGCCTCGATTTGCTTTGGTGGTGAATGTTTAAGAGATGATGACTTCTATCTTCTACAACGAGGCTGCTTGATATCCTTATCTCGGTACTCATATCATCATCTTCTTTTACTATATCATCTTCTCTATCTTTGTATATATTTATTAAAAACAAAATACAAAAATATAAAACCAGCGAAACAAAATAGAAAAATATAAAACCAACAAAAACCCATAAAAATCAGAAAATTTGAAAAATACCAAAAATATTGTTTTCTTAAGACATGTCTTCTGGTATCGATAACATCTGCGATCTTAGAAATGTCATTCAATAATGGCACGGGACTTTAGATGAAGTTCGAGCAGACGGTGTAAATATTCTTTTCTAAACATGTCACAAAACTATGGCTTACAGTTACTTCTGACTGTGACCCGTGCTTAAAACTATGGCTTGCTATCATTACAGATAGCAACCCACTCTTAAAAGGAAGGAAAGTGCTACGCTTAAACGTTTTTCACAAATTTCGTGCACTTATCCTAAAACATAATGAGGAAAGTATGTCGAAGGACTGCTCTTCCTACTCAAATATTTTTCCGTCTAAAATTCTTCAGAAAAATATTTGTTTTAACAAAATGGTGGTTAATGAGTTGCTATTAAACCAATCAGTTTCAGAGTTTTTAGTAAAAAATTGAAAACTCAATCAATGACTTCTGCGCTTTTAAAATTTTCATAAAATGAGTCATTGATTGAGGGGGAGAATGTTTTCAAATCTATATCATCTAACGAGATTATCTAATTATCCTGTATGCTTAATTGAAAATGAAGTTAACCTACGTTGAAGGACTAGGTGCCTAGGATATGATTATTAGGATTAGATGATTAGAGTTTGATAAACACATTATTCCAATGCCATATCTGTATGTGTGTTCACTAACGTATGCAGGTATATTGGTATATAACGTATGTTTGGGTAATGTTCCCGATCCGGATCCCACAATTGAAGATGATTGGATGCCGAAAGGAAAGGGTAACTATATCTTGGTTGACAAATGAAGAAACGGAGCTTAATTGGACTTCAATGGAGAGTTGGCATAAATGCAACGTAAGAGGTCTCACTGCATCAGCAGATGGTTTTCTTCTAAGTGATTGAAGAAACGGAGCTTAATTTGACCTCAGTTGGCATTCAAAATGCAACGTAAGAAGAAGTCTCACTGCATCAGCAGACGGTTTTCTTCCAAGCCCTACAGCAACAACGGAAGCTTCTCAACCACCTAACATATCTTTGTGCAGGATACCATTTTTAAACAATTTTGAATAATTTGATTAAATTGTTTTGAAAATGGAAAATATTGTTTTGAAAATTAATTGGACTTAATTTTGAAAATCACCGGACTTCTTTTTATCAAAACTTAAGTCACTCAATCATCGACTACTGTCATGGATTGAGGGGGAGAGTGATTTCATTTAAATTATTTTCAAACGATATCTCTTCATAAAAGTCCGTTTGTACGTTAAAATGTGGTGATCTAAAGATTTAATGTTATGTCATGGTATGATTTTCTTTAAAATTCAAAGATCTGTCAAAATGAAATTTTTTCTGTTCTTGTTTGATTGTGAAATTGTTTTATTTTTCTTAAAGATCTCTTAAAACAATCATACCTGACACTAACAATCTTTAATGTCTTAAAATGGTCCTTATCTGTCATTTTTCAAAATCAAATCTTGCCACGTCTTTTCCCAAAACTTTTCTAAATGATTTAAATCAATTGGGATCACAAATCTCAATTGGTTTGAAATTTTTGATCGGGGGAGAGATCGTGATTTAAATCTCAAATCTGTTTTAGTCCTTTTAAGGCACTCCTGCCTCCATGTGCCAAACGATTTCAAATACACAATGCACATGTTGAGGAGGAGGATTTATCCAAAAACAAGATGAGTATTTAAACCAGGCGCATTTTCTCCCATGTTTTCTAAACCTCATTAAATCACTTGGGATCTAAAATCTCAAAGGGTTTGATATTCTTTATCGGGGGAGAATTTGTGATTTAATATGAAATTTGATAAATGGTGATCATTTGATTCAATGTGCTGGCTCTCCTTAATATGTGTTAAACTCTTTCATATATTGATGCACATATTGAGGGGGAGCAAATGGTTTCTAAATGGCTTTTGTGGTCGTGATTATGCTTCAAAAAGAACTCTTTCCTCTATGTGATAAAATGATTTCATATATCCTATGCACATATTGAGGGGGAGAAATTTACCAAGAAAATCAAATGGCTTTTTCTATGAAAATTGTGATCAAAGAAAATATTTCAAAGTCCTCTTGCCTCCATGTGCTAAACAATTTCAAAATCATATGCATATGTTGAGGGGGAGGTTTTCTAAATGATCAAAACTATTAAGGTACAAAATGCTTTGATCTCGTATCACAAGTACCTTGATTGTTTTTCCAAATGATTTTTCAATTGGTTTTAAGGAAGAATGAACTGTACCAAAAGACCGACCATTTTACTTTATGCATGGTGTTATAAGGATGGTTAGGTTAGGTATTAGTTCCCACGATCCGCCAGAACCGGAGGGATCTACCCAGAGACAATCCACTAGATAGTGTAGAGTCCTTAGGTATATTGAAAAAAAGGAGAAAAATGAGAATATGGGAAGAGTGCGGACTGAGACTGAGCTAGTACTGGAATAAACCCAACAAGGTGCTAGTTATGAAGTCTCGGTAAGCACTGAAGGGGTTGAAGAATGAAAAAGAATTGATTGTGAAAAAGGGTGAAAAGAAATAGCCCTCCAATAATTCAACCTTAGGGCAGAAACCGGGTTCAATTCATATGCTACTGATGGTAACATCGGTATTGAAGACAAGACGTCATGGACCCAGTGACGCACTGCACTACAACTTCCCAAGCTACTCAAGTTCCTCTTAAAAGGGCTTGTTTCATTCTCACTGGGAACCGACATGATCTATCGACTTTCTCTTAGAGATTGTTGATATTGAAAAAGGAGACCCTCTCCCTAGTCTCCGACATAGGAAACCAAATGTGCACAATTGAGTCTAGAGCCAAGAGATCATTCACAATATCTCATTAGGACACTGAATTAATGAAGACTTGCTGTTTCACACATTGTGGAAAGTGAGAATATATTAAGAGTCCTACGCATTATCCTTGTGGTATTTCCAGAACATCTGAGTGATATATTCAATATTCACGATGAAGATGGAAATCCTTCTAGAACCAACATCAAACAAGCTCTTGGTGGGTGACATGTGAGATCTTGCAAAAGATCAAGCTTGTGACAACTGGATAGAAACGATGGGGCGATTCATTCTTGAATCAACCTTGGTCCAGGAAATGAATTGACGGATACCTTTGAAAAACCGGTCGTTGTGCTTAAAAGTTCTTTTCCATAGCACATCGACTATGTATTAATGTTTCAAAATTAAAGGGTATTTATGATTGATAATTGATTTTCCATAAAACCTTCATTGTATTGCAAAACACTTTCTATTAAGCAATACACGATTGTTTTCAAATCATTTGTCATTAATCAGTGAATCTCAATTCGCTGGTTCACTCACTCCGTGTTGTCTTCTTTGAGACGTTCCGGTTTGAGAACAGCTAGAGCAGCTGCGAAACCCTGTCAAGGAGATTCTTCGGAATTATACCTGATCACAGGCAGTACTTGTACTGATCAACGGGGAACCGTGGGCCGTGTACCTCAATTCAACGAAAGTGGTCAAAGACACTTTCGTGTGTTTTATTGCTAACTGTTGTTTGCAGGTACATTTGGACGGTTGCAGCTGATCGATATTGAGAAGTTAATTCATAGCCGCATGCTCACAGCATCCACACTTAATTAAAGAAATCATGACAAGTGCTAATATACATAACCTGGCTCTGATAGATGCAAATATCATGAACCAGTAAAGCTTCCGCTACTCTGATGAAAAGATGTCATGATCCAGAAAGTGTGAGCATGTCGGTCCGAAAGTCACAACTTCACATGATGGCAACACAACAAAGGGTGATCCAGAGATTTACTGTGGTTGATGATCTCAATGAAAGCTCAAAGATCATCAAGATGTGGATCAGTTCAAAGACCTCCACTGAAAGTACAAAGCATTCGGACTATGAAGAGTCACTGCTAAAGCACAAAGATTGTGGAAGTGAAGAATTAAAGTCTGCGAGCTCAGAACATACGACAAAATAGAATGCTAGGATTCGAAATGTAAATCATGGGGTGACCTCCCTTAGGGGGAGATTGTTAGGAATTTGAAATTCCATAGTGAAGTGTCGGTCACCCCAACTATAGTCTAGCATAAGTTAGCTCGTAGACATTACGTTATTTACCAGTTTATTAGTTAGCTATTAGCTTAGAGTAACACCGTGGAGGAAGGACGGGTCTTTACCCACTGTATGCCTGATCCACAGCCCGACAGGGGGGCGTTTAGTTTGTAACTATAAATACCCCTTCCATCCTTGGAAGGGGTGGTGCTTCATTCTTAATCTAATATTCTCCTTTTTGTTTATCTCTCTAGAAACACCCTCTCCTCTCTTCATCTCTCTTAAACCATGGCATACTTGTATCATCACCATCCAAGGCCACCCGAATCATCATAACACAGCATATGTAAGATCCTACACCCAATGTTAAAAATTTGAAAACCTGTGCATTGTATTGGGAACGGGACTTTCATAAGGAACTTGGATTGATGAAAGTCGTTTTCGAGAAAACAGAAACTCTATTTCTAACACCAAACGTAAAAAGAAAATGTTACAAAAAGATGTTGATCGACTCTTGGAAGATGTTATCTGTGCTGATGTCTATAATGCTGTGTTATTGCATTCTTTACCATATGCATCTGATTATATCTCTGCTGATACTGTTGATTATGTTGTAATTGTTGAGAATACGGATAATGTGCATCAGATCGAATTTTTAAAAGTTGAAAATGAACGATTGATAAATGACCTTTTAAATTCAAAACGTCGTCTTCAATGGTGTCAAAAAGATTGTCATAATCTTGAAATTGCTTTGCAAAACAAAATCAACCAGTTGCAATCCAAAACGTTTAATCCAAAATTTGAGCAACTGGATGATCAAAACGTGTCTTTGAAGTGTCAAATCTCAAAATATGAACAAGAACTTGCAAAAGTTAAACAGGAATATGGTGTCATATTTGATTTACTTAAAACGACTCGTGATGAAGCATCAAACGAACTTGATCATTATCTTGCACACACTAGAGAAGTCATGATTTTTCTGGAAATCTTCGTTCTGAAAATCAAGAATTGGTGCACACTATCTTTAAGTTAAGAGAAATGTTAGGAAAGTATGAACAACTTCCGCCTACCGTTATTAAGAGAATAACACCTGTAACACTTAGTAATCGTGACCCTAGAATGCCTACTGCCAAATCACAAGATACTAATGTGCTTCCATCTACTGCAACAGGAATAATTGCCTCTTTTCCTAATGTCCGCACTTCAAAGCCTAGGAGCAATACAAGGAAGAATAGGAAGTTGCGACCTAAGAAAAGATCAATAAGGAATGCTGAAGTAGAAGAACACCCTAGGATTTTGAATAAGACTCCCGTTGCACCTACTTTAGATATTGCGTCTCACAAATGTAATAGAAAAAGTGATGTAACGAATGCTAAACCTTTAAGTACTTTTGATATTCAGTCTGATGCATCTTGTGTTATTTTTCGCAAAAGTATGAATTCTGATTGTCATGATAAATGTGTTGCTAAAACTATCATCTCTCGTTTAAGGAATCCTAAGACTCGGAATACCTCTAGGCCCACTAATCATTCTAAGTCTGTGCTTGGTAGACCGCCCTCATTAGATTCTAAGAAACACATTGATGTCATTGTAGTTCCTGTATCACTTCCAAGGAATGTCATACCATCTAGTGCATTCACTAAGACTAAAGCTAAGACGAGTTGGAGATGGCAGAAATGGTTACATAATACACTAGGATTTAAATGGATGCCTAAAATCATTGATGTGTGTATTTCTACTATAACTGCTTCGGGACCCTCTAACACTTCGGGTTCCACATCTACTTCTATTCCATCTGTGTCGTCTGTGTGTAATGCAGGTGATACAGATCATCTTTTGGATTGTTGATAGTGGATGTTCCCGACACATGACAGGCAATCTTAAACTGTTATCAAACTTTATAGCAAAGTTCATTGGCACTGTCAGATTCGGGAATGATCACTTCGCAGCTATCATGGGCTACGGAGGATTATATCAATGGCAATATCGAAATTAGCAGGGTTTATTATGTGGAAGGCCTCGGTCACAATCTTTTTTCAGTCGGACAATTCTGTGATGGAGACTTGGAAGTTGCTTTTCGGGAGAAAACTTGCTTCATTCGTGATCTACAAGGAAATGATCTTATGTCTGGCTCTCGCAATTCTATTCAGTACACTATCTCAATGCAAGACATGGTTGCTTCATCTCCCATTTGTCTACTCTCAAAGGCTACATCTATAAAATCTTGGCTATGGCACCGTCGTCTCTCACATCTAAACTTTCAAACCATAACCAACCTTGCTCGACACAAACTTGTTGAAGGTCTCCCGAGATTCCGGTATTCTAAAGATCACCTATGTTCAGCTTGTGAACAAGGGAAAAGCACTCGTGCTCATTTTCCTTCAAAGATGGAACACAGCACTCAGCATGTGCTTCATCTTCTTCACATGGATTTGTGTGGCCCGATGCGCGTGCAGACGATTAATGGCAAACGATACATCTTAGTAATTGTTGATGACTACTCACGATGGACTTGGGTTTATTTTCTTCGAAGTAAAGATCAAGCTCCATAGATGATCATCACCTTTCTCACGAAAATTCAAATTCAGCTCCGAAACACTGTAAGACAAATTCGAACAGACCAAGGAACTGAATTTGTGAATCAAACTCTTCGGGAATATTATGAGAAAGTGGGAATTGAGCATCAAACATCTATTGCCCGCACACCAGAACAAAACGGAGTTGTTGAAAGACGAAACCGTACGCTAGTGGAAGCTGCCAGAACGATGTTAATTAATGCTAAACTTCCAGATTACTTGTGGGCCGAAGCTGTTTCAACTGCATGCTACACTCAAAATCGCTCAATGATTACAAAACGGCACAACAAAACACCATTTGAACTTCTCCACAACCGAAAACCGAATATTAAACACTTTCATGTATTTGGATCCCTTTGCTATCCGACTAATGATCGTGATGACTTTGGAAAGCTCAAAGCCAAAGCTGACATTGGAGTCTTTATTGGATATTGTGAGAATTCTAAAGGTTACCGGATCTGGAATCGTCGTACAAAGCAGGTTATGGAAACGATTCATGCTAATTTTGATGAACTTACTGAAATGGCTTCTGAGTATAACAGCTTGGAACCCGGTTACAACCGCTTAAACTTCCCTCAAACCCCATCATCAGTTGAATCAAGCCCCCAGCTTACACGTCAACAAATGGAAAGACTATTTGCTCCTCTGTTCAGCGACGATATTGATGAACGTGCTTCAGGTGTATCCAATGTTTCCGCTGCTCAACCTGATACTACTCTTATACTTGATACGCCTGCTACAACAACTACGGTTAAAGAAGCACCACCAGTTGACTCCACAACAACAGTTGAACAAACTTATTCCAACGACGCTGAACCAGCTGATGATGTTCTGAACAATCATGTACCCCCACCTGCTGATTTTGATCCAAATGCGTTCTTTAACCCGCTTGCTAATGAAACTGCTGCACCTGATGTTACGGAATCATCTACAAGCCATTTGAATCCTCATAATCTGCACAATGTATACCAACATCAACCCTCTACACATCGATGGACAAAAGACCATCCTCTTGAGAATATTATTGGCAACCCAAATCAACCAGTCGTCACAAGACAACGTCTTCACACAGATGGTGAACATTGCATTTATGCTCTCACTGTCTGCCAATCTGAACCTAAGAACATTAAGGACGCAATGACAAAAGACAACTGGATTGAATCCATGAAAGAAGAACTCAACCAATTCAAACGTCTTGAAGTATGGGAACTGGTTGAAAGACCAACAGGGGTCTACGTCATTGGTCTCAAATGGATTTGGAAGAACAAATTGGATGCTGAAGGAAACGTAATCAGAAACAAGTCACGTCTGGTGGCTAAGGGTTATAGACAGGAAGAGGGTATTGACTTTGAAGAATAATTTGCTCCGGTTGCTCATCTTGAGGCTGTTCGGATTTTTCTCGCGTTGGCGGCTCATATGAATATAACGGTCTTTCAGATGGACGTCAAAACTGCTTTTCTGAATGGTCAACTGAAAGAAACGGTTTATGTCAGCCAGCCAGAAGGATTCGTTGATCTAGAGTTCCCGAACCATGTCTACAAACTGAACAAAGCTCTATATGGTCTCAAACAAGCTCCTCGGGCGTGGTACGATAAGTTATCATCCTTTCTCATTGCCAATAATTTTACCAAAGGTTCGGTCGACCCAACTCTTTTCATACAATATCACGGGGCACATATTTTAATTGTTCAAATTTACGTGGATGACATCATTTTTGGGTCAACACATAAAAAGTACTCAATCGCTTTTGCAAGACTAATGAAGAAACATTTTGAAATGTCCATGATGGGTGAACTTACATTCTTTTTAGGACTGCAAGTTCATCAATCACCCCGTGGTATTTTCTTGAGTCAGTCCAAATATGCCCTTGAAATTCTTAACAAATTTGGAATGCAAACCTGTGACACCTATGCCACACCAATGGCTCATACCAAGAAGCTAGATGCTGATTTACATGGGAAGTTGGTAGACCCTACAAAATACCGAAGTATCATTGGGTCTCTCATGTATCTAACAGCTAGCAGACCTGATATTGTTTTTGCCGTATATCTATGCTCCCGTTATCAGTCGCGACCAACTGAAACCCATCTCTCTGAGGCTAAGAGAATCCTCCGATACATCAAGGGAACCATTAATTTGGGGATCTGGTATCCGAAGGATTCTGGTTTTGAACTAATAGCTTTTTCAGACGCTGACCACGCAGGATGCTTAGACTCACGGAAAAGTACTTCAGGAGCATTACAATTTCTTGGTGACAAACTGGTGTCATGGCAATCGAAGAAGCAGGATTGTACATCGCTGTCCTCAACCGAAGCAGAATATGTAGCCATGTCGGCGTGTTGTGCTCAAGTAATTTGGATGAGAACACAACTCAAAGACTATGGTTACGTATTTGACAGAATTCCGATGTACTGCGACAATCGGAGTGCTATTGCGATCTCGTGCAACTCAGTTCAGCATTCGAAATCTAAGGACATCGATCTTCGATATGATTTCATCAAGGACCACGTGGAGCAGGGTACTGTTGAATTATACTTTGTGGGTACAGAATACCAATTGGCAGATCTACTCACCAAAGTCTTAGCTCCTGCTAGGTTTAATGAGTTGGTCCACCGGATTGGTATGCGGTGTTTGACTCAAGAGGAACTGGATGAACTCTTAAAACAGTCTTAAAAACCAGTCAAACACCAAAACTTCTTTTGTAAATATTTTTCCAAAAACAAAATATAATAATATAAAATCAGATAAAACAACAAAAATATTCTTCCATCTATATTTCTTCAAACATTGCAAGTACAATTCTTCCGTCAACACTCAAATCTTTCAAAATTCAGTATTTTTCCGATCAAGTGTTGAGGGGGAGAAAATAAATACTTAACTGTTTCAAAATAACCGTGTACTTGCATGTTACCTATTCCCGGTTGTTTCTTTAAATAATGGTGGTCACATTTCTGGTTTTCTGACACTCCTCGGACTAAAATTTATAAACTTTCATTATTTCTTAAGTCGAGGGGGAGTGTCGTCAAAGTTATTTCCAAATATTCTTCGTTTGGTAACCAAAATGGAAGTTAAAAGGCATTGGATGAAAAGGACAAAGGTGGAGGGGCTAAAACTGTCAAAAGCTTAAAGTTATTTTAAATAAAACACTCCACCTAACATATTAACTCTTCACATTTAATATTTCACCAAACATCATCCACGATCCACAATCGTTTCACAAATCCGTGCTTTTGATCCTCAATTTGTAAGTGTTTAAACATTCTTTGCAACAATCTAAACATGGGTCTTGAATCGTTTTTCAAACTAACGGTTAGATTTTCGCCTAGAAGGGATTTTGTGTTCTACGCATATGCGTATGAACACATAATCAAATTTGAGGGTTTTTGGTGTTAATGGTTGTGTCAAAACGTTTTTATCATCACAAGAACACCATTTTTATCATTTATACTCGCCCAGAAACTCAAATTGATTGATTTCAAAAGTTAGGGTTTACGCGTAAATTTGGGTTTTATCATATGTGAGTGTTTTTGGTGAAACAGATAGTTAGTTAATGTTGTATTCATGATTAATTGATCGTATCTAAGCTCAGAAACTGCCCAGAAACATCAATTGCACTAAAACTGAAAAACTAGGGTTTATGTTCATGAGAATTGGGTATTATTGATTGGCTTTGACTTTGATATTAAAACTTGGATAGGACATCTTTTTATACTTCTTAGACCTCCCAGAAAAACTTTGGTGCAAATCCTATGGCTAGATTCCATACGTGTAAATCTTGAACTTTAGGGTTTTAGGCTACGCGTAACATATGTTCTACGCCTAACTGTTTGATAAGTATTCATGCCATGATCTGTTATAGAATGAATGTATGTGTTAATATTGATGCTATGATGATTTTATTTCAGGTTTGCAACACGTAAAAATCAGAATCAAGGTTGTTAGATATCTACGCATAAGGATCACCTTACGCGTAGCATGTTATGCGTAAGAGAAATCTTACGCGTAGCGTTTACGCGTAAGGTTCTACATAAGGGACTACGCGTATCCTGTGAAGGATATGCGTAAACAGTGACCTCTACACATAAGGATGACTCTTACGAGTAAGCCTTACGCGTAAGGTTTTATATGCGCTTACGCGTAAGCTCTACGCATAAGGTTCCCTTTTTCCTACGCATAATATTTCTTACGCGTAAGACAAGGACCTACGCATAAGCTTGCGCCTTTACGCGTATAACTCCTGTTTACACATAAGCTACCATTTCTACGCCTAAGCCTTGATTAAACCTTCATCATGAATTGTTACGCGTGCAAACTTGTAAATAAATAAATCATATCGTCACGAAACCAATAATGTCACTAATAAGCTTAAACGTTTGATATGTTGTGAAAAATAAGTGATAACATAAACTTTAAAACTTAAAGTTAACTAACTAACGAAACTTATCACGACGTCATTGAACTATTGGACAAACAAGTGTCATTGGACTCGTAACAATCATCGACATTGCACATTCAATAGTTAGACAATAAAACCATCTGTTGACTAACATAATGTCTTTCGATATGTTGGTTCTTTTGGCTAAATTGATTTCAGATCACGACATGGACGCTCAAATGAATGTGGATGCACCAAATGTTCTCACCATTGCTGATATCTTCCCTATTGGCTATCCGATGAAGATTGGAAAGAACAACCTTCGTGTTGACTTTGAAACCCTCACCTGCTCAGAGTCTTCTTGCTTGATTGCTGTGGATATTCTGAAGAACCATCCTTATCAGAACATGCTCTCCCATTCTGCTACTGTTCCGGAGATCTACATTCACCAGTTCTGGAATACAATGCAGAGGATCAAAGGTCAAAGTGCGGTAACAGTGACGCTTAATCACAAACAAGTTACCATCACACATGCAGACTTAAGGGCTGTTCTTCTCCTTCCTGACATCGAGCCAACCGAATTCAATGACACACCAACTGAAGAGACTGTTCTCCAATTCATGATCGACATTGGTTATGATGAAGCTTCAGGAGTAGTCACTAAGCATTCACATGTGGATCTTAAGAATATTCCTCAACCCTGGAGAACTCTCTACATCATCATCACCAAATCTGTTTTCGGTCGTGACAGTGGCTATGAGCATCCCAAGCTCATAGAACTGCAAATCTTTTGGGCTTTGATCAACATGAAGCACATCGAAATTGAAGCTCTGAAATGGGACGACATGATGTCATTCCTCAAAAAGCTTGGCTCAAAGATTCCTTATATCAGATATACAAAACTGTTGATCCAAAAAGCTCTTGGACTCAATCCTGATATCCCCAAGAGAATCAATGACCCCAACAATCACGACATGTTGTCTGAACCTACTCTAACTGTCAGATTCAAGGAATCAACAACGAAGAAACAGGGTGCTGTGTTGCCGGATCACCTTCTGTCTGATGAAATCAAAAAGCTCTACACATACAAAAGGTATCTGGTAGCAGTTGAAGAAAGCAAAGTTGGTTTTCTCGATGACAAGCCTTCTGGTACACCTACCAGGAAAACCAGACGAGGGAGTGCAGGAAGTGCTGCAAGTACTGAAAGTCAAAGAAAATTCCCGAAGAGGAAACCTGGACTCAAAAGAAAAGTTCCCTCTAAGGAAGCGGTTCCCGTACCAAAGCCTGAACCGCAAAGAAAGCTAGTAGACGAAAGCTCTGAAGATACAGAATCAGACAAAGAGATCTTCTACTCTGAAACTGCAACCGATATTACTCCTTCAGTAGTCAAACCTCCCAGTCCACCAGCTGATAAAAGTAAAGGGAAAACCCCAGTGATTGAGCATGATAAGGAAAGCTCTGAAGAAGAACCATTTGATGAGCAAAAAGACTATGAAAAGAAGTTGAAGAACCTCAGACTCAAACATCTTGCCGATGAATTCATAAAAGATCAAACTCGTGGCCCTGGAGGCTCAAGCGGTGGCACTCAAGCCACACCAGTTCCTGATGCGGTTAATCAACCCGATAAGGGAACAGGTACTACCATCACCCACGAACAACAACATGGCAGATTGAGGATTCCATCAACTTTGATATTGAGGAACAAGAAACTGAAAAGACTGAGAAAACTCCTGCTGATGATTCTAAGGCTGATGATAAGGCTAAGTCTGGAAATGAAGAAGAAACCGCCTATGATCATTTTCTTCTAGACAGTCCCGCACGTTCTAAGGAGGAAACTTCTGAACCACCGAAGGACCCAGAGTCTCCTCATGTCTCTTCATCATCATATTCGTCTTCTCATTCTTCACCACCACCATCCAAAAGATCAACCAGATCCACATCCAAATCAGTGAAGAAGCCAACGGACTCTTGGACTTCTCGAGCAAAGACAAGGATCGTTAAAGTTGTCAAACAAGTCAGAAAAAAAGACGTGCTTTACAAAAAGCTGAATTTTCTTGCTGATCAGGTTCAGTACCTTCATGACGAGAATGACAAGATGCAAGTTGAAAAGGAATACGTCCAGAAGCTCATGAAAGATGATCTTCAAGGGAAAATGAACGAAATGATCAAAGGTTACACTCACAAGTTCCTTCTTGACATCGTTCCTGGAGTTACAAAGGAGATGTTTACCAAACAACTCTATCCGAATCTCTTACATCTGGCCAAGCAAACTATGAAATCAACCCCAATGCATGTAGACATCAATCCACTTGATCCCATAATCTTCTCAGATGCTGAATTGGTTACCGGCTGGTAGCTCAAATGTCTAAATGCTCTGCAACATTTGCCTCTGACGAAGGTAAATTGTTTGAAGCATTGCTGGAATACCAACTCAAATCAGCATGCAGAGAAGAAGCTGAAAGGCCTAAACGTCCAAGAGACGATGAAGATAAAGATAAGGATAAGAATAACGAGCCTAAATGCCCAAAGAAGTCTGGTGAATCATCCTCGATGCAACCTCCACCCCAAAGGACTCCAGCTCAACAAAGATCTCCTCCTCGTTCATCTACTGAAAAACCTCAGGACTCTGAGTTACCACCTCAGACAGAGAAAACCGGTGATCATTTTGAGTACACTGGTGGTGACGATGATGAAGTCCTTGAGCCCTAACAACAACCCACCTCTCCCGCTTCAACAACAAAGAAACCATCATCCTCTTCTAAGCCTAAGAAAAAGAAGAAGACTCCCAAGGCTGATGTCATCTCATGGCTTGACGATGACGACACCGAGTATGATTGGTTCTCTACACTGGTTGCTGCTACACCCGCCTTAACTAATGACCAAGATATGGTAGAAGGGAATACATTGGAGCATGCTAAGTATCTTCAAGAAAAGTTCCGTGTGAAGAAAATGACGAAATCAGAGTTGAAACGAATAAAGAATGAAGCTTTTCAACTGCTCAAAGACAGCTCGGAAAGTGCTATCAAAGTTGAATATCATCTTGATAATATAGCACGAGCCATGTCCAACAACATTGATTGGCTCAACCCTGAAGCAAACATTGACTTCACCCGAAAAGACAACGCTCCATATTACACTGATTGGACAAAACCTCTACCTACCATTGGTCGACCATATCAACCTCAGATTCCATTTTGATACTTCTTCAACAACGACCTGGAATTTCTTCTACATGGTAGCGATGTGTCAAAGAAATATGCTACCTCACTTACACTTCCGTTCCCGGCAGCCATATACTCAAACTGCATAGCCATCGAAGAAAAGGCTACCCACATGTTCAACAACAGAGTGGAAGAGTATGACATCGATGCACTGTATGGGATTCACCATTGGCCGGAACGCCGACGAATCTACTACAGAAGCTGCCAGGTTCGTAAATCTCAACATGAAGTGCACAGTGATAAAGGAATCGTTTCTCTTAAGCATGTTGCTCTTTCGTCTAAATGGGACTACACCTTTCTATCGAACATCGTGGTCAAAAGACAAGACAAAAAGGACTATGCTTTCTGTGAAGCGGATTTTCAGAATTTGTCTCTCAACGACATTGAAGATCTATTTCTTGCAAAGGTAAATGGACGCATGAGACAATTCTCCACAGAAATTCAACGTGAATACATCAAGTCCTTGCTTATCTTCATCAGAAGCATCGTAATCCAGGAACGTGTAGAAGATCTACAACTTGTTGTTGAGTCGTATCAGACACGTGTCAACTTCACCAAACCTCAGCTAGAACTTCCTGACATAAAGCATCTTCCTCAATACACTCTCATCAGCAAACCCTTTGGAGTAGTCTACCGTAGTGTACTACACCGCAACTGCTTGATGGCGTGCACAGAGCTTCATAAGTTTGGTGATTCAAAATTGAAGCATGTCAGGGATGGACTAGCTTATCGGTTAAAGGCGATTCAACAAGGCATTGGGTCACAAAAGAGATGGGATTCTAAGGAAAGACGGGATGTAAAGAGAATCATCAAGATGATTGATGAAAGGTTGTTTCGACGGGACCAGTTCAGAACATTGGAAAGCTTCGTAGGTGGTCGTCAACACATTAATCTCACAGGCAATCAACGCCCAGTTCGCATTCCTAGAGTTCTTGCTGACCTACCTGAAATTCCTGGTACCCCTTAAAATGCTTCTATTTCATATTATTTTGGATGTGTGATTATTTATGATCATGGCTTGTGCACACATAACAGTGTACAACCCGTTCTTGTAATGAAAGGACCCTGTGGTACGCGTCAGTGCCACAATCCTTATAAAAGGAGCGAAAGCTTCTTACTTTTGAGTAAAACTTATCAAACCTTTCATTTTTCAAAGGTTTTGCTCAAAAGAATAAGTACTTCCCTTATGATTTTTCAAAACCTCAACCGTTAATATCACTTGTTGAGGGGGAGTATTTGATTTTTTAAACTTTGTTCACAAATTGTTCACAGTGGTCATCTTCCCATAAAACTCAAAATTGTCATATTTATTCTCAATATTTCTTCAAAAATAACATTTATATGCCATTTTTGAGGGGGATAAAATTATGTGATAAGAAATATGTTGTGAAACTGCAAATGAATCTTTGTGCTACAGACTTAACCAACGAATTGACGAGATCTTAAACGTTAGTAACTCGAAAAGACTTGTCTGGGACGGGTAATAATTTCAGGCTAGTTCGCTAGTAATGTAAACGTGTCTCACAAAGGACTTGTCCGAGTAGAATGTACCATTCGAGAAACTTTTGGTAGACATGAACTTTGACGGGTTTGACAACCTTTCGAGGATTGTTCACATCTTCAAGGTAGTTATTAGAGCTAGTTGTCACCTAAAAGCTGACAATGCAACTCTTTAACTATTCAACGTAACCGTGTCTCGCGGGAGATTATCTATCTTGAGTCGATCAATTCAAAAAGTGCGAACTCTTTCCTCACTGTGTAGATTTCCGTAAAAACTCTTAAGCACATTTGGAGGGGGAGTATTTCTGAAAATCTAAAACTCTTGAAGTGTTCAAACATGTTTTTCATTCACAAACACTTTGAGAGATTTTCATGAAAATGGTTTTATGGCAATGGAGTTATAAGGTGATTAAGGTTAGGAATAACCGTCCTATGATCCGCCAGAGCCGGAGGGATCTACCCAAGGACACTACCAATAGTTAGAATTGGAAGTCCTTAGGGCAGACACCGGGTTCAATTCATATGCTACTGGTTGTCACTTGATGACGCCGGTATTGAAGATTAAAAGTCGTCATGGACCCAGTGACGCATGCACTAAACCTTCTTAGCCACTCAAGTTTCTCTCAAAAGAAGCTTGTTTCATTCTCACAGGGAACCCTACATAATCTATCGGCTTTCTCTTAGAGATAGATGGTATTGAAGAAGGAGACCCTCTCCCTAGTCTCCGCTCAGGAAAACCTAAACGCGCTATTGAGTCTAGAGCCACGAGATTCATCAAAAGATCTCTTAGGTACACTTGACATTTCATCACTTGATATTCAACAATAAGAACATCAGTGGTACGTTATTGAGTCCTTCACAGATCTTAGCAATCTGTCGAGAACATTTATGAGAGGTTCACAACTGTGATACTCAGTGGTTGAATGGAAACTCCTGTCAGGGTCAACATCAAACAGCCCTGACAGCAGGTCACTTCGGTAATTCCCAGTGGATTACGCTTAGTGTGTCTCAAACGGTCTACAGTCGTGAGGTGATGCTTCGGTGTACCTCAGCGACTCATCTGAACTGTAGGTGTACTTCGGTACATCGCGTTATCTCACTTGTGGGACTCCAGTTCAGGAACGGCCTTTGTGAGAATTAGAGTTGTGTTTTCACACTATGCTGTTAACACTCTCGAAGTTCAAACTTGTAAGTTCCGGAATCCGCTTATTACTAACCTTTCTTATGTTTTCTTCTTACGGAAGCTCTGGAGCGGAATGATTGTGTAGATTCTTCACATGCTCATGCCAACATCATCACTAATGGAAGTTCTATCTAAAGGCAACACAAAAGTCAAAATGATTCTTCGTCAAGTCAAAGAATCTACAAAGTTTAAAAACTTAAAGAACTTCATCAGTACTGAAATCCAACGTCAAAGAGCGTGTGAGCATGTTGAAGAATGACGTGGAGATACTGGAGCAACGAAGCAGACCTGAGTCAGACTTGATGCAGACAACAACAACATGCTATCACTACCATCACAAAGAACAATGATCAAAAGAACAAAGATAAAGATGACGTCAAAGCAGAACTGTTTAAAGAAAACAATTTCTATACACTGGGGAGATTGTTCAAATCAAGGCAATTCTTCTCACAAGAAAGAAGAAGGTCAGAAGACGTCAAAGCTACTATTACATCAACACCTTCACCGCTTACATTCATTCATCACCAACACTTAGGGGGAGATTGTTGGAATCACTCCTAAACCTAATTCAAGTGTTAGTGATTCATATGTAATAGTTAGCTTAATTATGGCCTTTATGTTAGTTATTAGCTTAGGCTTATGTAGAAGGCCCATAAGCCTAGGCCCAAGTCCACTAAGGAAAGGAAGAGACTAGGAGTGTTGCCCTAGCTCCCTCTCCTATAAATACCTTGTAATAACCCTCACTTGAGGGTTGGTTGTTCAATTTATTCTCTCTTTCACTTCATACGCATAACCATTCTATATTCATACGCATAAGTGTTTGATTGTTATTGTTCAACCGATCTCTTCTCTTCTCTATTTCTTACATGGATGCTTGTGTTACATATATGGTGACCTAACATATGTAGTGGTCCCTATGACACTCGTAATTGCACGAGACTCCCCGAACAAGCTTCTGTGGACTACGCATCCTCGCGTACCAATGGAATGGGAGGGAGATTCCCCACAACACCCGGACCTAGGACTTTCAACGAAGCCCGAGAAGCATGGAGGGGCAAACCCGACTATAATTGGGGTCAAACCAAAGAATTCACCTCTAACGACTCCCCATGGCCCCAACAACACAACCAAAGCTCTCACGGCCCTAGTCAACGAAACCTAGGAGGGATGATGCAACACCTAGTTACATCCCAAGAAGCCCAAATAGCCAAGCTTTCGGACCACTTTAACCAACAACAAGCCGAGATGGATAGGAAGATAGATAACATTTTGAAAGCCATGACCAATAGTGATAGGAAGATCACCGAAAAGGTTAATGCCATCTCGACTCATTCTCCCAAAAATTCCGGTGTTAAAATTAAGGACCCGAGTAAGTACTTCGAAACTAGGGACCCGTCTTCATCCAAGCATGTTCACTTCGTCAATGCCATCACCCTAGTGAAACCAAATAGGAATAGTGATGAAGCGAACCATGAGATGGTACTTGAGGTTAGTGAGACCCCGAAGGATGAATCAACCAACGAAATAGACTAAGTAGGTGATGAATACTTCAATAAGTTTTCTACGGAAGAGGAACTTTCATGCCACCCACACCTAGTGCGCGACCTTCGTCACATGTATGTTAGGAGATGCCCATGAATCACCTTTGGAAATCCTAGAAATCTCAACATACCATGTTGCATAGGACATCTTTTCGTGGCAAAGGCCTACATTGATCGCAAATCCCTAATAAACATCATGACTAGCACATACTATAATTGGGTGATGAAAAAACCTATTCCAAATAGGCAAGACCCCAATGATCCTAGAGTTAGTTGTAATTTTCTTGGTAGAGTTAAGGGATTGCCCGTCTATGTAGGTAGCTTCACGTACCTTACGGATTTTGTGATTGTGGAGGATATTAGTACGGCTATAGATCCTAGCTTGTCCCATGTAGTTCCAGGAAAGCCATTCACTGAAAACACAGGGATGACTTATGATCCATCGTTAGGGATAGTTAGATTCAAGGATGAGACCGATGACGTTGCTTACCAAATTCCATTTAAGATTGAGAAATTTCCATCACTATCCAATGATGAAAAGGAACTTAAGCTATCGGTCTACTATAGGAACGAGGAGGATAAGAAGAGATGATTAGACTATGTGATGAATAAGATATTTGGGTTCTACAAGGATTGTTTGAAACTAGGACCGGAATATAGAACCAATTGGGGGAAAGATGACTTCTTAGAAAGATGCACGATAGGACATAACTATACCATGGAAAACCCCAATAGAGATTGTCATGAGGAAGAAGATGACGGTAAGGAAGTCACGTAGGAGCACGACTTCGAGTCTAGCTACAAGACTCATAAATAAAGAAAAGCGCTTCGTGGGAGGCAAGCCATGCTTAATTGTTTGCTTGTTTTGTTTTTCAATTTTTTTGTGTCTTATATCTTTTTCATTGTTGTTTATTCTCATGTTAGACTTTGTGAAAATGCTTTATTTTGTCTTTAACCTCGTCTTAATTACATATAAAGGTATTTTACAAAAAAATAAGTGTACGGAAGATCACATACATTTTTGAAGAACATGAACATGAGAATTGCAATTAGTGAAATTGATATATATATGTGTGTTTTGTTAGAGTCAAATGCTTGTATCGAGTCATAATGGATGTTTAGCATGAATTTTTCCAGGTTTTAAAGATGTAATTTTTCCAGAATTTTTCTAGAAATTTGCAAGAGACCACTTTCTGTCAGGACAACCTGACGGCGTCAGGATTAAAGCCTGACGACATCAGGGTATGTAGAAACAGATTAATCAGTTTTCGTTTTCTGTGCTACTTATAAAATTTTGGAAATTCCCAGGTCTTAATTTTCCAGAAAAACTGCAAACATCGATTCCATAAGCATTATATCTTACTTGCTTTCTAGTGTAGTTGTGTGTCATATATAGTTTTATCACCGATTTTACGTGAAGGTTTCGTTTGTTTTCTTATAAATGTGCATGTTATATTTGGCAAGAAGAAGAAACACTCATTCGATGAAGCTTATTACTCATGCATTCTTCTTGGAAAAGAATTTAACCAAAACTTCACACGGATCCTACCGAGCTAATCAGGGGAGTATTAATTTCTTTTCCTTACTTACCTTCCTTTATCATAACTTTGATACTTTCGGGGAACATTGGGGACAATGTTCAGTTTAAGTGTAGGGAGGGAGAATAAAATGGGAACTTAGAAACTATTCACTCACTTGATCATTTGTCTTGTCCTTGGTAATTTGTGTAACAAACTATGAGAAATATTCGTTAGGGTAATTTTAGCGCCAAATTTAAAATTTTTTATGAAATTTACGAGCTAAACTTTAGTCTTAATAAAGCATCTCATGGATAGGAATTATATGACTAGCACAAAAACCGTTTACCACTCAAATTCCACCCCAAAAATATGAGGTTCGCCCCTAGATCTTTAGGAATAAAAGCATTCATCTTTAATGCTTAGAGAATGTACCGGTAGTATAATAGATTCTAGAACTTGTTTTGTGATGCATTCCGAGATCGCTAGTGAGACTACACTTGTGTAGTTAGGAATAACTAAGTGAAAAGAGGCATTAGGATAACCCTTCTTTGAAACATGTATTATAATTACATCTTCCTTATCGGTTGAGTAATTACCCCACACCCTTGCGATGTACTCATCTTTAATACACGATACCCCTAGTTAACCCCTTAGAGCCTATCCTTTTCGTGGTTCTCGTGATGTTTTGGTTTTCCGGAATATCAATGAAGAACATTGTTTACAATCCACCCCCAAATGTACACACATATTCACCTCCTCTATCACTTCGTACCACCTTGATTTTCTTACTAAGTTGATTCTCAACTTCATTTTTGTATAGAACAAACTTGTCTATAGCTTCATCTTTACTTTTCAATAAGTAAACATAGCAATACTTTGTACAATCATCAATAAACGTGATAAAGTACTTATTACCACCTTTTGTGGGTAGTGATTTCAAATCACATATGTCAGTGTGTATCATATAAAGTGGTTCGGTTTTCCGTTCAACCGATTTGAAAGATGATCTTGTAAGTTTGGCTTCAACACAAGTTTCACATTTATAGTTTGAGTCAATATGAAAATTAGGTATGCAATTATTTTTAATCAAACGACGCATTGAATTAAAATTTACATGTCCAAGACGGCCATGCCACATATTAGAAGACTCAGTCAAGTAAGCAGAAGAATTCATTTTATTGATATCATTCTTAACAACCATTACATTGAGCTTAAAAATACCATTCAGGGCATATCCCCTACCAACATACATTTGATTCTTAGACAAAACATACTTATCAGACTAAAAAACAAGACGAAAACCAAACTTGTTCAACAGCCAACCAGACACAAGATTCTTGCGAATCTCTGGAACATACAAGACATTAGTCAACTTGAGCTCTTTCTCGGATGTCATCTTCAAGATTACATCTCTTTCGCCCTTGATATCAGAAGTTGCAGAGTTGCCCATGTACAGCTTCTCTCCATTATCAACCGCTCTGAAAGAGTGAAACATACTCTTATCAACACACACATGATGGGTAGCCCTAGTATCAACCCACCATTCCCTATTGTTGAAACCTACCAGGTTAACTTCAGAGATCATGGCAATGACTTCAGACACCATAGCAATCATGTCCACATCTTCGTTCACCATATTAGCCTGGCGTGGAGTCACCCGCTTCGGCATCTTACAGTTAGCAGCACGGTGACCCGGCTGATCACAGTTGAAACACACCCCTTAGAACTTCTGTTTCATAATTGCAGCTTTAGGAGCAAGGTACTCAGACTTCCCTTTGATCTTCTTGTCATTCTTTCCTTTTCCTTTGGCTTTACCTTTGACATAGGACTTTGAAGATGACGAAGCATGCTCAACCATATTTGCCTTGGCAGAATCAGGCGTGTAAGTGTTTTTCTGAGCCAGCTTGTTGTCCTCTTCAATACAAGGAGGAACAACCAAGTCTTCAACACTCATCTCCTTTCGCTTATGCTTCAGGTAGTTCTTAAATTCTACCCAGCTTGGAGGTAACTTTTCAATAATAGCAGCAACTTGAAAAGTTTCACTCAAGGTCATTCCCTCAGCATGGATGTCGTGTAGCAAAACCTGCAGATCTTGAACCTGACTCGTCACATTCTTTGAATCAACCATCTTGTAATCCAAAAAACGAGCTACCACGAACTTCTTTGTACCAGCATCCTCAGTTTTGTACTTGCGTTCCAATGACTCCCATAATTCTTTGGCAGTCTTGGTCTTGTAGTACACGTTGTACAAAGAGTCCACCCAACCATTCAGAACATAATTGTGACACAAAAAGTCTGAATGTTTCCATGCTTCCAAGGCTTGAACAGCCTGTTGATTAGAGGATTGACCTTCTGCAGGAGGTTCCACGTTAGGTGGGTTCTCTTTTAAGAACCGTGCAAGGTTCAAAGTAGTGAGATAAAAGAACATCTTCTGTTTCCACATCTTAAAATTCCGCCCATTGAATTTCTATGGTTTCTCAGCATGATTAGCAACCGTGTTAGTAATTGGCACACCAGTTACGTTCACAGGAGTAGTCACAGGAGGGGTAGTGGTGTTTGTCATCCTGAAAGATCAAACACAAACAGTTAAACAAACTGTTGTAAATGGTATCTATTTGTACCAGATCTGATTCAACAAAACTCTATCTTGGTTTCGATGGATCGAGTAAATCAGTTTAATAGTGTCAAAAAATTGCAAAAAATCTACATATATTAAATAGTGTCAAAAAATTGCAAAAAATCATTTTGTAAAACATTTTTCCAACATATAACTCATGGGAAGGTAAAAAGATGTAACATCTAAAAAGATGATTTGGTTTCTCGTATTCATCTTCATGTTTATATTTAATTTGGTGAAGGTGGTATAGCTCTTATATCTTTAAGACTTCACATTAATATTAATAAGATGTTTTTAATCTTTTAATATAGTATATTATATTTTTTAAATACAAATTTACAACAACACTTGATTTTAATTGCATTATTTAGTTTCCGGCAACCAATTATGTTAAAAATCAATTTTTTAACTACAACCTTTAATGATGTCGTTAGCAAATCTTTAAAAACAAACAAACTTTCATTTGTTGTTTTATTGGTGTTGCTTTATAAAAAAGTACGCTGTTTACTAATCTCGAAAACTAAAGTTAAATGTCATGTATTTAGTCACACACATTACACTTCCTATATTTATACTATATATAAAGAGGAAAAACTCATATTTTTTAAAGTGGAAATCTAAAAAAACTATACATAAAAACCATAAACTTTTATTACTCCATCCGTCTTAAAATTATAGTTCATATTTTCATTTCGGAATGTCTTGATATAATTAAAGTGACTCCATTTTTATTAAACTATTTGATCTTGCTTCCTGATAATAATTTTGAAACGGATGGAGTATTATTTTTGTTTTTATAACCCATAACATATATTATTTTCATTCAGTTTAAATTGTGTCTAATCATCAAAATTTTAGACTTTATTATTTTTCTCTTATAACCCAATTTTTTTTTTAGTTTGCTGCTATAAAATCGTGTTGCTATATACGTGTAATCGTCTAGTACTCTAGTGTATATTATGTCTTTTAACTCATTATTTTTAAAGGAGTTGAATGGTATACTCATTTTTTTTTATTTGCACACTCTAGATAAATTAAAGAAGCATTATAGAATAAATATATAACTTCTTAAAGCACAAAATAGAATGTACAAATATGAAAAATCTTGTGCAAATCACCTCTATTTTTAAAGACTTGAAACAACATACCATAAACTTTATTAGGTATCCATGTACATTTATTAATTTATCAATGATTCTAGGAAATCACAATACCATTATTTAGGTTTTGGAAGCATTAACTAAAAGAGAACTAAAATACGTGATGAGTGTCTAAATACTCATCATTTTTATACTGTTAGAATGCCAAAAACATCTGAAAACACTCAGAAATGCTTCAAAATGATAAAAATATCACAAACAAGTGTTTTATATGTTTTAAATGCAAAAACATCAAAATCTGGTGAAAAACGTATTAAGTTTGCATAATTGGCAGTTTTAGTCCCCCAAGTTTGAAAATTTGTCAA